>PVLD010018578.1:0-38643 GCA_004027595.1 Dinomys branickii | reverse complement strand
CTCCTTCTCCTTCTCCTTCTCCTTCTCCTTCTTCTTCTTCTTCTTCTTCTTCTTCTGTGATTTGCATTTTTCATCAGTTTTTACAAATGCCGAGACATGAATTTTCTCTCCTTCATCCTGTTTTATATGCCCCTTAGGATGTGAAAGTAGATCCACAGCGAATCATGTCACTTCCAAATCTGTTAGTCAAGGTAAATACTAGGTGGTACAACAGCTCAAAAATATCAATGATGTAATCATAATGAAAGCTTCTCTGTTTGCTTAGATGAGGTCCTTCCTGATTATCTGTTGCTGGCCAGCCCCACTGGACTACTGTGCTGTACGCATCACTTCAGATACTCAGCATGCCTTCTCTGTGACTTTAAGGACATTTGTGTCTTTGAGGATGGTTCCCTGCCATCAACCACTTAAAAGAGGAAGGGAAGAAAAGTATGTGGAAAATCTCTCAGAACGGCTTTAGACATCTTCCCATGTTCCACTGGCCATCAATCAGCCATACTCATGGGGCATAAATCAGCAGATATCCTTGCTAAACACAGGGAATAGGTAGGATGAGAAGGCTGGGAAGCAGAGTGTGACAGAATTCCCAGGGCAAGAGAACATGCCTCCTCCGGTTTGGTCCACATCTCACATTTTACATTCTTGCCTGTCTATGCAGTGCTGGGGTTAATTTCTTCAGATATATACTCCAGCTTATACATCTTCTACACCAGTGTATCTTACAGGCTGTTTAGCTCTGGCTTAGTCTATGCCCCGATAACAGAGAACTACAGGCTGGGTGATTCATAATGAACTTAAACTGCTGCTCATACTTCTAGAGAGCAGCAGGTCCCAGGTCAGAGCACTGGAGTTAGTGTCTAATGTAAGGTCTCCTTTCCATGTCCTCAGGAGGCAGAAGAACGGAAGTCAGCCGACATACTGCTGAAAATCTTCTTCATAATGACATTGATTCACTCATGAGAACAGGGCCTTCATGACCTAAAAAAAAAAAAAAAAAAAAAAAAAAACCTTCAAAGTCCTTACCTTCCAGAACTGTGATGATGGAAATTAAATTTCCAACACATGAATTCTGAAGGACACTTCAGATCATAGCAAACCCTATGCATTTATTTTGATTTGAAAAACAATAAATGTTCTGCTGGTTCACTCTAAGATCTGATTGTTTTTGAAAGTTCCTTACCGTTTGATCTTTTTCATGATACTATCTACTATTTCTTTAAACATTTCGCACACATATTTCTTTATTTCGTAGATGAAAATCCTGTATCTGAAGGTTTGAGGTTCTAAAAATATTGCTGAGCCTACCTGTTCTCAACAATCATGTCTCCTCTTCAGGAACCTAGGTTACAGTTGATAATGGATATTGCATTGACCTTAATCTATAAAGGTGAATGGTTATTTTGTCCCAAGAGCTCATGAATTTGTTTCTTCCTTGGAATTAAAAGGAGTTGCAATTTTGGAAACAGCTCTTCCCAGGCTTAATCCATGGCCTTAATCCATGGCCTTAATCCATGAGTTTTTGCCATCTCCTCCCTTCCACCATGCTGACATTAATATCTGTCCTCCCTGTGAGCTCACCTTTGGTGCTTTCTGTTGCTTACAATCTAGGTTTTGGTTTACATGATGATTGCGGTCATGAGTGTGGAGCATCCAGCTTTTCTTCACTATCTATGAGCCAGCAATGCTGAAAATATATTTTATGGAAGATATAGTTATTCCACCATGGGAAGAAAACCCATCAGGACACCTAGCATGTCTCCATTAACTGCTTACATTATCTTATATCACTTATTCGACATTATACCATAAAAGTCTCAAGCACTACAAACTTCTTTTAGATTCTGTACATTGGTTCAAACATAGTGTCGTTTCCAGAACAAAATACCCTAGACTCAATATCTTTTTAAAAAACTTGGTTTTCTTATCGTTCTGCAGGTTTGAACATCAAAAACTCCAGTGCCAATCTGATGGATATGTTGGTCAGCAGTCCATTCATCTAAGACGTAACTGAAGTAGTCAACATCTAGGCAGGAAGTGCTTATTTCAATTCAGTTTTAGAGATTCCTGTCCAAGTTTGAGTGATCCTGATGCCTTGACCTATTGTGTGGTTAACACACCATGGTGGGACCACATGCAAAGCAAAGCCATGCTGCTCATGGCCAGAAAGTGAAAAAAAAGAGATGCTGGGGTTCCATAATCCCATTCAGGGATATAACCCCACACCTCTAATGCATGGACTTCCAGGGGTGGTTACCCAAGCAGGGCAGGCTTCCTTTAGTAAGGGAGCTGGTCTTGTCTACCACACAGGCGTCTTATCAGTGTGTCTTCTTTTGATATTTCCTCTACAGGGGCAATAATCACATCATGCTTTTGTTCCTCATTCCCTTATTTATTCCTAATCATCTTGCAAGGACCTCACATGCAGCACCATTACAGTGAGGGGTTAGAGAATCAATATTTGAATGTTTGAATTTTTAAAAATTTTTTCCTCCATATGTATCTGAACATTGGTAGCTGATTTTCTTAACCTTTGGAAGAACCAAGAACCTCAACATAACCTAAGACTTTTCATTATTTCATAAGGCATTCTTCACAGTATTTCAGTCATGATTAACTGCTGTGCCAGTATAGGCACAATCTTTAAAAAGCTTTTTCTGGGTCCAAAACTTATAGTTCCACTTAGAGACAGACTTGGTTGTCCTCGTAGACACACACTTTCCTCTGTGAGTGACCAAGCCGTGCTCCTCTGCCCCTTCTTACCACCACTCTCATCCCCTTTCCTATGAGAACTTAGGCCATTCTCAGCTAGCACTTCCCTGACGCGGCCCACGTGTTCCTGAAATCCTTTCTTTCCTTTTGCCATTATTTCTGTTAACCACTTCATTAATTTCAAAATATATGCACTAGGAACACTAAAATGTGCATTGTTATAAACCTGTTTTTATTTGCATTTTCAACTACACATTAGCCTTATATTTACCCAATGTGCAATCTCACTGATTGGCAGAAAAGGATGTTTTCATCTAAACATTATGTAATAAGTTAGAGTGAACTGTTTTTATAATGTGAGCTTTATTGGTATTTAAATATCACTTCTTATAAAAAATGAAGCCATTATCTGTAATGAAAAGTTCCTCACCATCTTTGCCTTTATGATGTGATTAGAGAACTACATTTTAGGATTCTATCTACTACAAAGATAATTCAACCAATGGAAAACTATGCAATGCATAGAAATTTGAATTTGCAGTGATATAATTGCTATAGAACATCCAAGGGAGGTGAATCTTTGTATATCAGTAATGTAGCCTCCAACTATGTAAAATTTATTAAGTAGTAAGAGAAGCATGACTGGAAGGAAGGCCTTCTAACCCTCTTTGGTCACCAAGCACACAGACTTCAGTTTGCTCAACTGTAAAATGAAGATCTTGGATCATTTGATCCAAACTCCAAATAGTGAATATAAGTATTGATGCACAGAACTGTATAAGAGAAATCTAAAGAAAGTGGTAACTGAGGTTATTTGATAAAAGTTCATGAGTTATTTGGTGAAAAGATTCCCTTAATTATTTTCCTGAACCAAATGAATTCTTATTTAAGACCATTTCAGTTTTACTGGAAAACAGTACATTGGTTTATGCACAGTATAGGACTTTCATATTCCTGTTTAGAAAACAAGTAATAACATGGAAATAAAATTCTTTCTTAGTTCACTTATGACAATCACTGCAAAATCTGTCTTTTTTCCCAGGTTGCAAACTCTGGTAAGACATGCTTTGGTAAGTGAGGTGTCTGCATTTATTAAAATTTAGTGGTAAAAGTGATACAATTTCTAACAGTTTCATCTCTTTTTTGTTCCTATCTCATTTCTGTTGAAAAGCAAAAATTCTGGAAAGATGTCAAAAGGAAATGAAAGAACCCAAAATCTTAGGAAAGTCTTCAACTGAATTAGGTTTTATTTGTCAGAGAAGAATATATGTTCCTGTTTCCCAATACAGATGAAAATTCCTTATGAAAAGGAATATATAGAGAATTTTGTAAAACAATGTTTCTTAAATTTGCACATGTATAATGACCTGGTATACCTAAGTGTTGCTGGGCCTCACATTTCAAAGATTGTGATTCAGAAAGTCAGAATTGTAACCCTCGAATTTGCATTTCTGATACATTTTAAAGTCTTACTGATGGTACTAATCTGGGGTCTACACATCAAGACTTGGGTTTTAAAGTATTTTAAAGTATTTTAGTCATTCCACATTCTGAATGACACCTCCAAAATAATCCAGATCATGAAAAATTAACCAGATCATTATGTTTGTTGGGTAGGCTCACCAGGCTGTGACACAGTTTAACAAAATCCTAGAGAACCTGCCTTTAGATTTATTATAAGAATGTTGGTTGTGTCTAATATGACTTTATTGGCCACTTGCCTATGTTAGCTTGTTCACTGTGTTATATGGGATCTTTTTGTACTGGAAAATGTAGTAGAGAAATTTTATTAAAGCACCAAAAAGGTATCATACGTGTTTTCAATTTTTTGGATTGTGTCCTCAATAGTTAATCATTTTTCTCTCGTGTTGGTTTCTAGGCATCTCAGAAGTAAATTTTCAGTCAATTTCTAGTGAGGTATTTCAGATATTATATTGGGCACTAGTGAATTAATTTTACATGTTGTTTTAACTTATATCATTTACTCTAATTCTTCCTAACAATCTCATCATTTTCCTGTTATTTTTCTTTTTGTGTTTTTATAGTTTTTTTAAGAGTAAAGATAAAAATTATGAAATAAGTGAGTAGCCACGTAATCAAAGACAATTACATGTCAGTACTAATGATTTCAAAATTAGTAAAATGGAGTTCAAATAAATTCACTTAGAATGACAGAGTAAAGAACAGAGTAGATTTGAGGATCTGCTGTTTTCCCTTGTATTACAGTTACAACCTGGATATAATCTCTTACCACTTGACACAGTCAAATTAGCTATTTACCATTATTATCTGAGTTTTACCAAAAGTTTCACATAGCATAAGCAACAATTAGTTTAATATGAAAATATGGCCCACAAGGGCCAGAGGTTTTATCCAGTGCAAGGAAAATGGAACAGTACTTTTAAATCTAAGTGATTCTGTCTGCTGTTATACATCTGGACTTTCACACTGATTGTTATGCAGATAGCTATTTAAAAAGAGGGTATCTTGGTTACTCTTCTCTCCTTGCTGAGACAAAATATCCAACGCCCAAAATGAAGGAAGGAAAGGTTTATTTAGCTTACAGTTTGTGGAGGTTTCAGTCCATACTGGGATGGGTCAGAGGCAGAGTGGCACATGGCAGAGGGCAAAATGTTCAAGACAGCAGAGCACAGCAAAAAGCAACCAGCAAAAAGGGAGGAATGGCTGCAAACAGCCTCCTCTCTTCCCTTACCTTGTAAACAGCTTACCCCCACCCAGGGGGCGTGTAGCTCTCACACAGTCTCCATGCCCTCCTCTTCCAGCACAGGCTCAGGATGTGTACAAAGTAAGCTCTCTGGCTTCCTGCTGAATCACTCAGTTAAACCTCCAGATTCCCCAAGTTGACACAAGTATCAATCATAACCGAAGGGAATACTTCTGTGGTAGATTAATTTTACTTGTTCACATAAAATATGTTTAATTCACAAAGTGCTAAATTTTCTTTCACTTTTTTTTTTTTGTACCGAACTCAGGACATTGTGCTTGCCAAGGAAGGCACCGTCCCTCTGAGCTACAGCCCGGCCCCTGTTTTTGTTACAGCTGTTCAGGTCTTCTTTTTCACCAGTTCGTCAATAAAATATTCTCCACATATTTCTTCACTTCTGTTGATTCTTTCAAATAAAAGTTGAGTCAGAAGGAGGGAAATCATTTCCATATTTCATGCAGAAAATACACATGTTTTATATTAAAATTTGGGGGAGCTTTTTGTTTTAATTGCAGAGATTAATTTACTAGTATGTGTAATGTTTCTTGTGCTGTGATTTGGTTTTAATTACTCATGAATCCCGTATGTTGCTCACTGATGCTGTATTAATTTTTATAGAAAATTTACCCACCACCCTTGTCATTTGTATCATGGACATGTGTTCCTTGCTAAACGATTCCTTTCTGATTTCCAAATAATTAGGTAACAGAGGGTATGATCCTAGCTTCTTGTGCAAGGGTAACTCCCACCGGCTTAAGGACAGCAGGATTTTCCTTTATTGTGGACCACAGTGCTACGTGTCCTCATCATGTTTTCTTTTCTAATTAAAGTAGCATTTGTATTTGTGAATGTTCACCTGCTAAAATAATGCTGCTAGACAAGCCTCTTGGCTTTTACATTGCAAAGGTGTTGGCTCACTGGTGGGTGCTGGAGCGCTGCAGTGAAATCCAGTTAGTTCCTCTGATAGGTTCTCACCATGCACTCAATCACGGCACCCACCTATAGCTGATTTTAAGAGGTGGTGCTAGTAAATGCCAGCATTACATCAAATCAAGAAAATTAATCCTACTTCTAATAAAAATGATAATAGTACTTTTCTGGTATGGACTATTTGCATCAATCTATTTCAAAGAGAAAAAGCTAACAAAACAACAAAGATGAAAACAAAACAACACGAAACACTCTATCAGTCGTCATGAAAAGGTTCTAAAAACCGTGCATGTCATAATAATAGAATAAGTTGCCAGTAGCATGCCTCTAACAAACAGCCCCTTGGTGGAAACCCCCCAGGCTTTTAGCCAGAGGCCCAGTGCTGGGCCAAGGTTAGACACTTTCACACCTTGGCTTTTCTCCGTGTGTATGACTTACATACGATGTTTCCCTTTTCCCATGGTCCTTCAGTAGAGTGCCCTCAACCCATCCATCTGAGGCAGAGTGGAACTCACTGAGCATATCCCGTGTGATCCATTTCCTCAAGGTGGACTTTGCTGCGCCTTTACTTTGACCTGACGTTCTCCCTCTTGATTCCCTCAGTGTAGAGTGAAGTGCTTCACATCCACAACTACGTTACCACCTCCTCTGTGACTTCCTTCTGAATGCCAGCCTTAGTACAGCTTGCCATGTTCTGTGCTTTCAGTGCACTTCTAAAAAGTATATGACATTTAACTTATTATTTTGGGTGTGGAAATTCTTTCCATATTATTTAGAAATATTGTGCCCTTTTTACTCTTCTGTATTGAAGACTATTTTATCTCCTTTGTTCCTCTTTGTGTTTGGTTTTAATATGTTTAG
The DNA here is from genome assembly GCA_004027595.1 of Dinomys branickii. Classification (NCBI taxonomy): domain Eukaryota; kingdom Metazoa; phylum Chordata; class Mammalia; order Rodentia; family Dinomyidae; genus Dinomys; species Dinomys branickii. Next base: position 31,418 of record PVLD010018578.1, on the reverse strand, counting down.
TGTGATTGGTTTTGACTTCTACATCCTGCAGGTCATTTTTTTGTCATAAAACATCAACTTCTACATAAATTGTACATGTTCTACCACTGTTTGAACCTTTTTATGATGTTGTTGCTAAAATATTTTATCCTAGAAGTCCCAATACATTAAATCATAAGACATATTTTTCATGTATTCCATAGGTTTATACTCATAAACACAACATCCTGACATTTAATGTATCACCTGATTTATTTACTAACAAATAAAAATTGTACAGTATACATTAATGGTATACAGCATGGTGATGCTTTGATTTACGTGCACAGAGATGAGTGACTAAATCAAGCTAGTTAACATATGTATTATCTGGTATGCATGTCCATAGAATTGTAATTCTCTTATTCTTGGGAATTAAATATAATACATTTATTTACTTATATGAATGACTAATTGTCAATTTAGGCATTCTTCTGCCACACACACACACACACACACACGTCTACTAAACTGGCATTTCTCTCTTCTAATAAAGGAGTTGGGATCATTTGTCGGTTGTCTTATAGACAGTATGTTTTATTTTGAGTCTAAAGAATGTTTTTCATGCCTTTTTTTTATCTTCTAACTTTGCTATTTTTCTCATAAGCAGTCCTTAAGTACATAGTACATTAGCAGTAACACATATACTCTGCTTTTAGATAATAGCTGTTCCCCTCTTCCCCCAAATGTAAACTTCTTACACACAGTCTTTTATCTCACGTATTTATTGTGTTCTCTGCATACCAGAGCAGCTAAAGTGTGCTGTGGAGCCAGACCGTCTGGCTTCCAATTGCAACTCCTCTTGGCCTAAATTTGTGGCCTTGAGCAAGTTCTTAACCTCTCTGGCCTCTATGTGACATCTGTAAACTGAAGAAAATATCCACACGTGCTTTATAAGGTTGCTGTCAGGCTTACATAATAAGGTGTATTTAGCAGTTAGAGTAAGACCTGACTCAGAGAAAGCCCTTGACAGGTAGCAGTTGTTGTTGTGAAGAGTTCTCTTATTTCTTCCACAGATAGTGCCTCATGTTGGACTCCTCATAGTCCCTAGAGTAAAAAAAAAAAAATGCCTAAAGATTGGATTGAAGGCTCCTGTAACACAATTCTTGATAATTTCTTCGTAAAAAGCGTAGACCAGCTACACAGGTCTTGAATGTTCCAAAGTGCTTTTGCTTATAATTATTTCTTAAAATACCTCTATCCTGTCTCCTCTATTTCTTCTGTGTTGCTCAGGCAAATTCCAAGAAAAGCCTGAGCAAACAGGTAGGCCTTTCAACTTGTACCCTGAATGCACGACGAAACCCAAAGCTAATGAAGTTCATTCAGATTAAAAGCACTTCGTCTGCCTACGACAGCTCTTTATATAATGCAGTTAGGAGTAGAAAATTCATGGTATTTCATGCCTACTTATATGCTTTTCATGTGAAAAGATACAGTATAATACAACTCGAGGATTACTCTTGTTAATTTATTATATTTCGCTGATATAGTCACATCAAGGGTTTAGGAAATATACTTCAAGCGCACCATAAATGAAGGAAGGATGGTTTAGGACATGGTGCATAAACTCTCTCCTTCCCGCTGCTTTTAATGACTCTTCATTTAGAACTGTACCCTCTTTCATTTGGGTAACGCTCTGTGTTAGAGTTAGACTTCTTCAGGAGAAGTGAGTGTAGAACACACTGTACCAATCTTTTAGCAAAAGAATACAGCAAAATTATTCGCACGTGCTGAAATATAACCAAAATGAAAGGGGATGGCTTCAAAATTTTTATGAGCAGTATCTTTTAGAGTAAACCTACTATACCTACCAATGTAGTTGAACATGTTTTGCGTAGCTGTATTTAATTTTAATTAAGAGGGCTTTGTGATTTTGAAGTTCTAATTGGAACACTGTAGGTTTAGATACAATGCAATCTGCACTATCTTTTAACTAAAAAAGGTCATGGAAATATCTTTGATATAACACAAAAAATAAATACTGCACACCTATATGTACAAAACACTAATTTGGGCTGATGACCGGGTGTTGCAATATAAACAATGTCAAGGGAATTGATAATCAAATTACACATTTTGTAAAACCATTATGGGAATATCAATTTAAGTAACTATACAAATCTTATAATACAGATTAAATAAGTGTAATTATCAGCAGTAGAAGAGTTCACAGGGGAAAAAGTATTGCAGCAGACTTGAAATAGTAGCTAGTTTTCAAAGAGGAGGTCTGTTTGAAAACCTGATAACAGGGTTATGTGTAATAAGAAGACTCAAAGGGAAATGATATAGGTGATTAAATAATTCAGTGGGTAAAGGCAGATCTTCTGGGATATATCAGTGGCATCGACCCCTTCTAAACCCTATCTCTGTGTTGAATTTATAGGTTTTTCTCTCTCCCTTCCACCATCTTTTCCTCATTCTGCTTTTCTCTGCCTTGCCTTGTCTTTTCCTTCCTTCCTCCCTTCCTTCCTCCCTCCCTCCTTCCTTCCATCCTCCTTCCTTCCTACCTTCCTTTCTCCCTTTCTTCCTTCCTTTCTTCTTCCTTCCTTCCTTCCTGAAGTACTACCAAGATGCATAATTTCCAAGTTCTACTTTGAATACACCAGTGGTTACATAAGCTTTAAATCTCACAAAAATCTCAATGCTTCAGCTGGTAATAAACCCAAATGATGGAGGAAAAGTAGTTTATTATTAGAACAATAAATGGACCAGTCTTGATTGAATGCAGGATTCAGGTTTTCATGGTCGGGGGATTGGATGAAAGGGTAGATCACAACAAAAAACCAGTCCTTCCTACAGTAACATACTAAATCATTTGAAAATATATTCTGTGTGTAAGAGGAAATCACTAAAATATTTTGAGGGAGTACTTATTGAGCTCTCACTGTGTACACTGGAGACTTGTAATTCAGACCTCATGGAGGCTCACTAATAATTACAAGAGGCAATACCCTCATTCTCTTTGAAAAGTGGATGGTTCCAAGAAGAACTATCATCTCCAAGGTCACAAAGAAAGCAAATGGTGGGGCTGGGACTCCCTGTCTGTATTAAAAAAGAAAGAAGATGAATCTGGCAGTGGTCATCAAAACGAGGAGCACGAGAAGAAAAAAGGAAGGCCAGGAAACACGGGGAAGGCACCTGTGGAGTAGGCATGTTAGGGAATAGGGGTGTAAAATACACCAATGCCTTTCCTGTGGGGAGGAATAAAAGAGGGAAAATGTGAGCTTTCAATATTTAATATTTACTTGTTATAAAAGTCATGCTGGTGAAAGCCAGCAGCAACGCAGTACACGGCAGAGAGGATTTAAGGGGAGCAAACAGTCTCAATCTTTATTTTTGTCTAAAATAGCTACCTCTTGACTGGATAATAATTTTATGCATAGAAGTGTGGCAGTCTATACTTAATAATGCAATACTGCCTCTAATGTTCATTTGGCATTTCTTATATTTACGTATATTACAATTAGTTTCAAATGTGTTTTAATATATTCCAGATTCCTTGTGGGAAGGGCCTGTAACTGATGTGTTTATCAGTAGTGAATTCATTACTTCACATCATGTTAATATCTGTTGTAATCACAGCACAACCCTGACACACATGCGACCCCATCACAGACATTTTGATACGTGAAGAATGGCTTTATTTTCATTTATCTTTCAATGCTTGAGTGCATATATGTATAACCAAAAGCCAAGTCAAATAGTTACAGGGAAAATAAGCACACTGACCGGAGTCTGCGCTTGGCAGTAAAATGACACAGCGACATCAAACACCAGGTAGACTTTGGATGGTGCTTTAACATGCTCAGCGTGAAAATCAAATTCAGGGTGCCATATCCCGCTGTCAGTACCTTCAGGCCGATATTTGTAGTTATCCCGCAAGTGAGAGGCCATGACAATCATGTTCTGGAAGGATGCGATTAGTTTTCACAGACAGAGACATCCTTATGGGGAGATAATTCATACTGTCACCTCCTCGGCCTGTGTTTTTCTTGGTGTCTCCTCTGCAAACGATGAAGCACGTGGTTTGCTACTGGACCCTGTGTAGTTGGCCACGGACTTTGATACCATTTATAGTTCCAGAGAAGGGGGAACATTACACCTACTGGAAACGCCTCAGTAAGAAAGCCTGGTGAGTACCCTTGTTTTAAATTACTGCTCCACGTCTGCAAACTAGTGAAGAGCAGAACACATTGCAGCTAAACGTGTCACGGCATGACCAAAGGTGTACGCTTAGCCCTTCGAGACAGAGAGGCGAGGCTAATGGCAGGGTAAGCGCGCTGCTGGGACTTTTTAGGGTGGAGGCATTCAGTGTAGGGCTGAGTTTTCAAACGTTGATTTCACCTCAGTTATACTATTGAAGAAAAGAAAGTGCTACAATGCAATCCGTAAAATCCTTTCTGAACTTTGCTGAATTTTAATGGCAGTGTCACAAAATTGTTCAACTGTGTTGTGATGGAAAGATAAGGAAGACTTCTGGAGAGTCCCTCGGAGGACACAGTGACTGGATGATGTGAGAGGGGAGGCTCCCTCCGGCGTCTAAGGGATTTCTGAAGTTAGCATACTGCACTTCCACTTTTCAATCCCCTTAGCCCTTTGCATCACGTTTATCTAAAGCTCTTCATGTTTTAACTGTCGATTTGATTCACCATTGATGGTGTTGGCTTTCTTTGTGTGAGGCTTCCTCACAGGCTATGGAATTTTGATTTCCAGGATCACTTTGGGGAGGAATTTGTTTCAATGGTTTAGTTTGATTTACTTTAAGGGTTATTTTTCCAGTTGTCTTGCCTTAGTTCTTAGCCAAAAGATCTTTCCTTGTCCTGCTGCCTCCTCAGCCCCTAACTTGAGTAAGACCATAGTCAGGGCAGACTGGATGCCAGCTACCACCAGGAGCTCGGAGCCCAGGGCCTCCCTGCCTCCAGCAGCAGCACTGAGCACAGGACTGAGTCCCTCCCCCAGGTCCAGCTTTTGCCTTGTGAGCTCCAAAGTCACCCACTTTCAGCTACGCTCACAGTGTGAATTTGCGAGCCTTTCCTTGTGCAAAGAGATGCTCATTTGCTTTCAAGCCAAGCCATGTGTTGCTGGGGTTTTTAAAAAACGTTTTTTTTTATCTCTATTGTTCAATGTTTGGAATAAAGGCATGCTTTAAAGCAGCTACTGGCAGAGACACTGTGACCCAGTATCTACAGGATATTTACATTGTCAAGGACTCCTTGCTCTTAAACCATAGACTGAAAAGCGTTAAAAATTCTTCAGTGAGTAGATAGTACTTAGGTTTAAATATGCCCAACTTTATTATAAAACAGGTTCCCAAAATCACTTTAGAAATTGCGACCCAGTGTCACGAGGGGCAGCGCTGCGCCCTGGCACCCACTCTGGTGGCCACCCAGCCCGCTCATCGTTCAGTCCTAGCGGGGCTGATAGACTCCTAGGGACCAGTACCAAGGGCACATCGCAATTGAAGCACGGAGATGGTTGGTGATGGCGGCCGAGAATCCTCTGCTTGTGTGTCGTTCAAGTACTTTGTACCTTGCAGGATTCAGGGCACCTTGTGAAGAAAGGAACAAAACTGGCAATGCCCCCAACCACCTGTGGGTGCAGCGTGAGCCGCAGAGGGGAACGAAGCCAGGCGTTCCGCAGGGTTCTACGCGGCGTGGCTACCAGAGGGAAATCTCCAATCAGTGATGACACGCAAAGAGGAAAAATTATATGGGTTAATGTAATGTTTCCTGTTAATTAAACATTTTAATATAGCTTTTGTAGTAAGAGTGTTTGTCCTATATTCCACAAATCCCCAAGACTACTGCGAAAGGCTGAAAAGGAATATACCACTCAAAATTATTCCGAGCAATAATCACCCGTGGGAATTCATGAAAAAATGGATGGATTAAGGTGTTAAATTTTTACTGAAAAGAATGTGGTTAATAAGTGGCTTAATGACCGTGTTATGAAACAATAAAGAAATAGTAGGTAACAGCCAGCTGATGAATTCCTCACCATAGTGATGTCCAGGTTCTTAATTACTAAAAAAGGGGGGACAAGGATTTATTGATCCATATTCTTGTCACCCCAATTTGTAAATTATAAAATTAATAAATATCTAATGCCTCAGAATGTTTTTGTTTGGGACAACTAACTAGATCTGATTCCATACAGTGAGGCATCAGTACCCAGGGACGGTCCTTAATCCTGGAACTTCAAAATTAGATCTCTTCTCTCCTCCTTCTCCCTCTCTCTCTCTCTCTCTCTCTCTCTGTCTGACTCTCTCTTTTTCCCTTAGCCAAAAGATGAGGCAAAGACTCTCACCTGGAACAAATTATAATCATTATTTTGCAAAGGAGAAATTAATTGTTATAAAATTTCCTTCATGCCTAACCATTCTCTAACCCATTTTAAGATACAAATAAGAGAAAACTCGACCAACTTACTTATCTTGTCTACTGCAGTCCTTAAAAGGATCAGGACCCACGGATTGGGGAAAAATCAGAGTAGTGATTGCAAAGCTTCAGTTGAACTCTCCACTGGGCATAGCCCCAGGCCCATGAACCACCTCTGATACTTTTCCAGAAATTTAGATGGGAAAATAGAAAACAACAGGTGTTTTATAACTTGAGTTTATATTTTTTAGTTTAAGATAACTACAGCTGAATGAAAAACTGAAGATGGTGATATGCAAAAGGAATATTGCACTGAATGAAACACCTTGTATAGTGGGCCAGCCTGGGGGAATGTCAGCTCATAGAAATGCTATATTTGCAGGAATATGTAATCAAAGAAGTGACACAAAATATCAGGAAATTTTTCCTACCACTAACACAATGCTTTAAATTGAAATTTACCTGAAGTCTTAAGAAATGGACATCCTCTTTTACCAGAAAAATACTACATATATTGCAATATTTCTTTCTCTTTTAACCAATGATATATACCTGATGTGTATCACCCCCACACTTTTTAAAAAATAGGCCATGGTATTATAAAATTATATATGCTGATTAACAAGGAAATGAAATGTCATATTAGTAGGTGGAACATGTCTTTGAGAGTGGAAATGTATAATGCCTATATATAAACATTCCAGGTTAAAATACTGATTTTAACGGAAAGCTGTTTAAATGACTTCATATGAAGCAATTTTCACATGAAGTGCTATAGTTCAGGGACTGAGCTACAGACTGGGCAGACAGACCTTGGGTCATTCACATCAGGCTCTCTCCTTGTACGAGCTATGTGATTTTGAGCTTTTAGCATCCTTTCTCATCTATATAAAGGGACGAGTTAAGACACTCTCAGTAAGAATGCTTAGCACAGCCCCTGCCCTCTGCCCCCGTGGAAGTATGTGTGGGCTCGCTGAGGAGTAACAGGATGCAACAGCAGTGTAAAGAGGAAGAGAAGGTGGACACGTGTGAATATCTCCTACTCTACACGATGTCCTGTTCTAGGTAGCAGATACTCAAGTACAATTTCTGGAATCAATAGATACCTAGTGGTGGACAAGGCGATTCAGTGCTGAATTCTTGAAGAAAGACTTCCTAGAAGCTCTGAGGAATGTTGTCCTGAGGCAGGTTTCAGCTGTCAGAGTGAAAGTTTGCTCATCCAAAGACTGATGCACAAAATCAAATGTACCAAGTTTTGGACTTTCTAGATTTCTTGGCATCCCAGAATACTTGCCTTTTCTTTATAATTTGTTCAGGGTGAGAAATTTTACTCTAGCAGCCTGAAACAGACTAAGAAACAAGCATGCTACACAGAATCCCTCAGTACACATTTCCAGGCTCCACGGAGCTTCTGACTAGAAAGTTTGTGATGATTACTGTGCACAGAACTGTCTAGATAAGACCCATAAAAAGACATGCGAGTGGCCAAGGGGTATGTGAAAAATATGAAGAATCAGATACATGGAAAGTTAGAACAAAAGACAGATGCCATCACTGGAAACCTGTCAGGCTGGTCATTTTCAAAAAGATGGAAGAAAAGTATAGAAGGAGAGACCAGGGAACACTCATATCCCATTAGTGTTCATATAAATGACAGATACTTTGGGAAACAGCTTGGAGCCATCTCAAAAAATTACAACTAGACGTAGCATGTCTTTCCTCAGTGCTCATATGGGCATGGATCCAGGGGAGGGATTTGCAGTATTGGAGACACCTGTACCCCACACTGGTTGTTGTGCTGTCCACCAAAGCCAGAATATGGAGTGAACCTAGATTTCCAACAATAGACAAAAGGATAAAGAAAATGAGGTGTGTGTGCTCATGCACCTGTGCACTCAGGGTGGGAATAAAGACTCCTTCACCGCTTAGACCCAGCTCCTCGAGTGACTTCCTCTTGCAGTCACAGACAACCTCTTCTTCCTACAGTTCTTCCGGGCCCCTCAGTCTGTGCAAACCAATGACACCTCCCCCCACACCTTCCACCTGACCTCCCACACGGACACACCTGCCCACACACCCTGGCGATACCCTTTATTTTTGGTCCTTTTCTTAGTACATAAGTGTACATGCCTTGTGGGGAGTTGGTGCATGCGCACAACACTTCTTAGCCCTTTCCCTCCCAACGCCATCCTCTCCCTCCATCTCCTGACCCGCTTCCCATAGGACAGCACTCCGCTTCTCCGCTTCATACTGTCTATCTCTGGTCTGTTCCTCAGTCACAGCTGAGGTTTGTGTACTTTCCTGTAGTCTACTGCTGCTCACCACCACACCTCCAAATCCTGGAGGGGGACGCATTCTCTGCGTGGATCCCCCAAACAAATACGGGAACGAATAAATGGCTGTCCTACATCTGATGGCCTGAGAACACAGCTGCCGCCCTTTGCTGCTCAGAGTCGATTTCAAAGGCAGCTTCCTGGGCTATTACTATGACATAGGTGTGGGAAATATTGTCTTGAGTCCATGCTGTAAGTGCACTGTTCTCTAGGGAGAAGCTTTGACATTTGTAAAACACACTGGAAAACAAATGTGCATCCTCTGTAGACATAAATCATTAGGAGGATTTCTATTTCAACATTTTATATTCCCTTGTGTGGGTGGGGAGTCAAACTTTTCCACAAAGATAAACTCTTTATACACCTTACTTCAAGCAAACCTTTCAAAATATTTAAAAAGTAAACTAAAGAGTTAACAGCCACATTATAACAGAACGTTTTATTGTAAAAGAAAACTGTCTTAACTTCTCTGGGTGCACTCCTCTGCAAAACAGAGAGGACAAAGGACAAGCTGAACTGTGAGGTCACTGATATTCTTTCTAGTGTTAAGATCCTCTGATAATAAAACACCTGGTGAGTGTGGCTTAAACACTAGCCAAAAATGCAGAGTTTACTGCATTTAGCTTCTTCACATTTTTCAATTATTCTGTAGTTTGAACTGTTGAAATGAATTACTATGTAATACCACTTGGCATTATGCAATAGCTGACTTTATTAGAAAGTGCCTTATGGTTTCTTTTGAACAATCTCACATATTGTGAAGTCGTCATGCACTCTGGCACAGTGGACACCTTATATTTAGGAGAAAGTTAGTACCGTGATCATATTGCAGGCCATAACTAATGTAGTTTGGCAAAGAAAAGCTTAAATATTTAATCTTATTTTATTAAAAATCGTATATTTACAGTAGACCAACAAGGTGCTGAGAGTATATTTGTTTTGTACCCAAAAATCATTATGTTACCACATTTTTCCAAACTAGAACTCAATATCAGGGCTCTGTATGTTAGCAATATGTATCCGGAGGACATAACTAAGCATTCTCATGAGTGATTTCCAGTGCAAATATTCATAGAAGAAGAAATGTTTTCCTATCAGGGTAACAGTCCCACCACAATGAAATACAGCAACACACACACACACACCATGTAACAATATCTAGGGAAACTGGAGTCTTCATACAAGCAAAAGCTAGTGCCATCATAGAGCAAATCCAGCTACAATGATACAGTTCTTAAGCACGCTGGTATAGACATGACTATTTTTATGTATTTGGATATATTGAGTACTGTTTTACTACCCAAAAGAAGCAGTGGAAGAACAGTTAGAGACGTGTTCTGGAAGACTATATGCCGCGTTTCTGTGCTGATTTCCATCAAGGTGAACGGGAAGAAGGCCACTAAAACGCTGTGATACACCACCGTGAAAAACTGTCCAGAAGAACGTGGCGCTCGATGAGTTTCTCACAGGAATCCTTTTATATTCCAGGGGATCTTCTCAGTGTCAGGGATAATGTAGATGAATTTGGGGCATTAGTCTTTGCAAAATAATAGCAATCTCTTCAAGAACCTCAGTCAGTTGCCTTACAGTGCAATTCTTTTCTCCTGGATTTCTAACATGAGCAAAGTAGCTTTTCATATATTTTAATGAGAACAAAAAATCATATTCAGTTGATGAGAATTGCCAAGGTAGGTGAATAAAATTTGTTAAATAATTCAACCCTGCCTTTTCTTTCAGAGATTATGCCAAAATACTCTTCTAATTCTGTGAGTTTAACAAAATTCTTGTTCTCTGAAGTACTTTATATTTTATTGGGAGTAAGAGCAACATAATAAATGAAGTGTAAAAAATGATATTTTTTTGAATTTTCCACTAGATAATAGACATTTCATATTTATTATCCAGAAGTTTTAATAATTATCTATTTAGCAAAATTATATTATTTTAATAGTCAATTATTATTTTAAAAGTTAACCTCCAAATCCTTTACAGTACAAATGTTAGGAGCCAATGAGGTTAAAATACTTGATTAAATTACAGGCGGTCATCCAATATAACCTTACATGCAGTATGAGGCTAGCATTTTTAAAAAATTTTGAAACAATATATAAAATAAAAGCATAAGTAATAATTTATAAAGCAAGAACTTAAAGCAGAACATTCTATGAATGATAAGAATCCAAGCAAAAGTGAGGAAAATATGAATAAAATTCAAGGAAAGAGAAAAATTAAAATATGAAATACAAAAAACATATAATACATTGAAGAATGAATTCTACTTAAATGAAAACTTTTTATTCATAATTTTTCTTTCTTTTGGCAGTTAATCCGGAAATTACTTAGAATAGTGAGGCTTCCCACACTGGTGTTGTGTTCATTTGAATGCTTTGAATTTCACATTTTAAGAGGATTTTAGAAATGAATTTCTGGCTGGGGTTGTTTCATACCAGGAAAGAACCAGAAAGGACTGAACACTGGGAGGAAGTTGAAAGCAAAGTCTAGGCGGGACAGAGAAATGATATTCACCCAAATCTGGTGAGTCTACTCGGGTACATGAAAATAAGCCATGATCATAAAAGTAAGGTATATTTTCTGGTAAACAGGAATTACAGTTAATTAACAAGCACTGATTTCAGCTCCTGAATGAGTTAAATCAGGAACCCAGGGTTTAACAACAATGGTTTTAGGGTTATTTCTCCTTACTCCTTACAACTGAGGGCAAAGCTTTGTAGAATTAAAGGTTGTACATCCCACATACCTCAGGTATTTTTGTCTGTCTTCTTTGAGTCCACTGCCAATTCTTAAATGATTGATAAAAATCGTTAAATAAGGCAAATACTATACATGCTGCAGTGTAATGAGGCCTGTCAAGCAGAGAGAATCCTGCTCATCATGATATTAAAATTAAATGCAGCATTTTTTAAATCCTTGACATGAATAAAGAAGTTATTTCTCTGGACCACTGCTTCTTCCATAAACTCAATGTTCTGTATAAGTCACTGTCATAGGATATATTTTATTTTGAGGCAACCCATTTTCACCCATAAATAAGTACCAAATCAAGTATCATTTATTTAAAAATTATGTCTTCCAAGGTTTATAATGTGCCAAAGATACCAGTTAAAGAGGCTGACTGTAGTTCAAGTGATTTATACATGTCTCTTAAAATGTTCTTACCATCCTTCACGTTTGCAGGTGATGTTTTTAATATGAAGGTTAATTGGGGCAATATATGCTTTTGTGTGCGGAATGTTTTTTCAGGGGTATACTGGGGATTGAACTCAGGGAGTGATGAACTGTATCTCTAACTTTTAAAAAAAATTAATTTTGAGACAGGTCCGGTTAAATTGCCAAGGATGAATTCAAATTTGTGATCTTCATGCCTCAGCCTCTGGAGTAGCTAGAATTATAGGAGTGGGTTCCCACATACAGTGGGACAGTATATCTATATATTAACTTTTAGGAACAACTCCAGTATTGTTTGAAAGTCAGGATTCTGGTAGAATTACCTAAAACATCTCTTAAGAAATTGCGTTGGAAGGGAAAAATTAACAAAGAGCTTCAAAGCCAGGAAGCCAGTGAGCATGCAAAATATTTTAGGGGATCATCTTCCTGTGTATAGCGGTTTCCTGTTATGTTAGATCCTTCATTTAAAAATTAAAAGTGTTGCAGGCAAATTAACAGTCTTAAAATATAAAACATGTAATTCCACCTACTTGAATTTTTCTCATCTGTTGCCTTTTTTCCTCTTGAGTTCATAGTATCCACAAAGTAAAGAGGGGGACATTTTAATGCAAAAGGAAGAATAAAATATTAAAGCTTGGTGCATTGTCAAAGAAATGATTTTAATAAATGATAGAAATAGAACTTAATTCTTCTATTTCCTAGCTTAGGAGGTGTTGAATCAGACTGTCTTAGTCCAGAGCTTTGTAACCAGAGTATTTTATTGTGGCGTAAGTGAGAATCCCCAAACATGAAAATAACATGTTAAAGACATTTTTAAAAGATTACCATATCAGTAATTGTTAAGTAGACAAGTAATTAAAGAATTTATGGTACCAAAGTTCAGGAAAACTACTATTTGAGGTAATTTTTCTTATCCGCCTTTACAAACTACTTAATATCATATTAATTTAATTTGTTCTCTTTTCAAAAACATTACAAGTTCACTGAAACTTTATGGAGAACTTAAAATTATCAAAAGACATATAAAAATCAATAATTCTATTGCTCTGAAATTATCATTTGTATTTGTAATCATTCATTTAATTTTCTATGTACCCACTGTTTTTAAATATGAAGAAATCTATCTTTTAATACATGAAAATATGATATTTAAAGCTTTAAAACAGTCTACGTTATCAATATTGTATTTTGATATTTTCCCCCTTTTCCTTAGAATTTCCATGTACAACTGGAAAAATATTTCCACACATATGGCTAATGATTAATATTTTCAATATACCAAGACATTTTATAAGCCAATGAAAAAGCGAGAATTTTAAAAATGACGAAACATGGTGGATCATTCACAAGGGAAGAAATATAAATAACTAACAAAAATACACACAAACAGGTAATACGTTCAGTAAGCAAAGAAATGCTGGCCAACACAACCAGGACCGCGATGGCAAGAGCCAGGCGGGCGAACAGAGGGGAGCAGGGGCGGGAGCCCAGCAGGCCGGCGTTAATGAGAACGCGGTGAGGCGGGCAGTTTTCAGCGCTGCGAGGTGGAGCTCATGAGCGATGACATCGGACGGATGAGCCGGAAAGTAAATGGGGGAGAAAATATAGACCAGAATGAAATAATCAGGAACCTCATTTGGGACAGCAGCCGTGGCAGTGCGAAAGAACAACTTTATTGATTACATTCATGTTAAATACCTGACATTTTTCTCGGTGCCCCCCACTCCATGGACGTCATTTTATTTAATCTGTGCAAGGCCTTTGGAAGAAGGCTCATTGAAATATTAAGAAATTCCAGGTCAGATATATGGCTTGTCTGAAGGAATGCTGCTAAAACTAAACAAGATTAAGGTTGAACTCAAGTCTTTTGTTAATTTAATTTTTTTTGCACTACATATTTTGCAATATCGGCAGAATATAGCATATGATAACATGAAAAATAAAATTAAATGTAAGGAGAAGCAATACGATTTTTCTTAAAACATTTTCTCAAAACTCTGGAGAAAGGCAGACAGGGGGAGAACATGGAGGGAAGCAGAAGTAAAAAAGATTAAAATGCAATGTGTGGGTATGACTTACCCAACACGAGCGTAATTATTGTGGATCACAAACATGGGCCAGTGAAAATAATCTTGAAAAATCCTTCTGATGATATGTCTACAGATATCAGTCTGGAGCTCTAAAGCCTGGGAGCATCACACTAGAGCAGAAATGACAGTGTTGGAAGGCTGTTAGGAGGCAGGCACAATAGCTATTTGGGGCTCGGTCTTAAATTAGGAAGAGCAAACTGAGTAGAAATCAGTTCTTGGTACTGATGATGAATTTATAGAAATATACAAGGTGGCTACAGAAGGGAACAGGAAAACAAGCTGAGCAGACAGTTTGATGAAATTTTTGGAGAAAATTTGCATTTAAGGAATAGCAAGTAACTGCAAAGAACTCCTTGATAAATAATACGGGAAACATCCCCATTCCCCTGCTGTCATCTCTCTGCTCCCGTTGTCAGCCGAAGCCCAGTTAGTTTCAGCCGTCTCAGATCCAAGCAGAGGAATCAGTCTTGTCTCCGTTACGTTTGTTCTCACCATTTTGGGCTACCAGCAGCATCCGACACGCCCTTCTCCAACGCGGAAAGCTGAAAGCTTAGAAAGGGGCGTTTATCTTCAGGGACATCTACCAAGGTCGGAAGGTATTTTGGGGTGTCAGAATTCAGGAGAGGTGGGTGTTTGATACTGGCATCTGGTGGATAGTGACATGGGATCCTGCTAAACATTCTACAAGAGATAAAAGAGCTTCGTGTTTTTTCCTACAATGAATTGCATTTTTCCAAATTGGGAATAGAGCGTCAGCAAAAAAAAAACAAAAAACAAAAAAAAACCTAGTTTAGATAAAGACACACCATATAACGCACACTTTGGATGCTGGTTTCCTAGGCACAAAAACAGGTAATAATTTAAGAAGTGAGGAAATGCTTGCGTAGAGGCTTAGCTTCCTGATCTTAAGTAGTACAGGCACCAACCAGGGAGCTCCATCTAACAAATACATGTGAACCGCAGGAGCAAGGTGACAGTGACACATGGTCTCCTGTCCTTTTATGAAGTCAGCTTGTCATGGGTTTTCTTTGCTCCTTTTGTGCTCTACACACTTAAAAAAAAAAAAACTGCAGCGGGATTGACTTTGAAATAAAACCCAACGTGTTTTCCAGTTGATTTTGATTTAAAGGAGGCCTTCGGTAGAGTGCCTCAGGGTCTGCTGGCAATGGCTATTTATCTTTATCCTGGGTAGTTTATATATTTTAAGAAAATGATGAATGGAAGGTTTAAAAAAACTCATTATGGTAATTGATTATTATAGAAAAACCTTGGGAACTTTACAGAAGAGAACTGTATTCTCTTGGTATCTTAGCTTGAGACCAGACGTGTAATTAGAAGAATCCATAAACATTTGTCACAGTGCAAGAAGTCTGGTCACTAAGTTTAGGAAAAAAAAAACTCTGGAGTCACTTTATTGTCCTGTACAGAGATGACACACAGTAGTGGCTGTCATGAATAACAGGAGATTAATATGCTCCATGAGAGAACAGGCCACCCACAGGGAACCAGAGTAGAAAGGAGTGATAGGAAAACTTGGTCCCTTTCTCCAGAAAGGTTCCACATGGTCTTGTCCTTGCTGTGTCTCAGCGTTTGCGACATGAGGCAAAAATATATTTAAAATGACCTTGCCATCGAAATAATTATTTCTACTTTTGATTTGTATTTTCTTAAAACTGTCAAGAAACACCAAAAATATAAGCTGAAAACATCACACACAATGCAAGAAAATGAGAATTCATAGACCCATATATAGTTTTCAACTCTTGTTTTCTTTTCTCCTTGTAAATACGATATAATGCTGTTCTCTTTCTGGAAGATTGCTGAGAAAAGACTACAGAGAAAGCCAAGTTAGTTCAATATTAGCAAAAAGAAGTGAAATTGCATACAATGATTATGTAATAAGGTAATATAAGACTTTGTAAATTTTACTCTTTAAAATTTACTTTCAGTAAGGTGACTGGAAGAACAGTTTAGCTTCCTGGCCATCTTGTACCTGTGTGACTTCTCCTATAAGGCAGCTACCAGGGTCACACTTGACTCAGCCCCTGAGCCACAGGAGGGAATTTCTTTCATATGTTCTTTAGGGCACTCATTTACAACAATGAAATCCTCAAGTTGGCATCACCACTTGGGCCACAACTCTACCAGATAGGAGATATCAGGGTTTCTCCAAGTCTCCTCTCTAAATACTTAGACAGCTGTGCAATGTGCATTTTCTTCTAGATCTAAGAAACAACAGCTCTACAGCTTTATGTTTCCTAATAAATTATGGTCTCCTAGTTAGATTTACAGTAGAGGATTATCACATCTAAGTAATCTCCCGCCAGGATGAAATGCCACACTATACCAGATTCATATGGACTCCAAGATTCATGTCAAATACAATGCATTGGGAGAATTACCTTCAAGATCTTCCAGGAGATCGTCTCAGAAACATCCTCATTTGAGTGCTAAGTAAGAACCCTGGGGTCAGAATCCATAAACCATCCAGCTACTTTACTCCACTAGCTTTGAGAAAGTCCTTACAATCATACTCCTTGGACTTGTCATCTTTGGCCACCTTTCCAAAAGAAAGACCTACTGGTTAGCTGTCCTATAATATACAAATTAAGTCCTATAATATACTAATTAACTCATTTTTTTCTGTTCACTGTTTACTTCAGCTCACTGTTACTTTACATGACCATTAAGGGTTTCACAAGTTGAATGGAATATGAAAATGCCTAGTAAAATAGTAAAAATAAAGGTTCTGGACATGTCTGCAGATGAGTAATATGTAGGCCAGCAAAAGGAGTGGAACAGACCAACCAAGGTGTAAGTGGCATCGACCAAAGGCTAGTAGCCTGGATTAAATAAAAGGAGAAAGAGGAAGGCAGGGTGCCTGTTTCGGAGGGGTTCAGTTTTCCTGGGTGATGACATCCTTTCCTGCCAGCACCTTCAGCACTTCGTCTCCAGCTCTCTGATCTTCCTAAGCCATCCAGCGCAGTCTCGCGCTGACTACACTACAGAGAACATCCAGGCCTTTGAGCTGGGACAGCATTGCATTCTCTACCCCGATCTTCTTCTTTGGCTTTTATTTTCTGAGTGGCTGCTGTGCCCACTGGCTCTCCCATGCGCAAAGTTATGCTGATGCTCCAGCCTCGGATCCTGCAAGCGCACCTAGTAAGGCTCCTCGCGTAATTATGTACTGGATAGTTTTCACCAACTGTTCTAGATAGCCCTAATTTAGGGTCCTTTCAAAGACTGTTTTTTTTTTTATTTTAAAGACAAAAGAAAAAAGAATGAAAACATATTAACAAACACAAGAATATAAAAGCAACACAAAAACAATACAAACAATACAGAATTTCAGACAAGTTGATAGGAAATTAACAATGGTGGTTGAATTATATATTGTTATCTTCACACTGATTACTCAGATAAACAAATGTAGGCTCATAAAATTGATCAAACATTAAACATCAACTGTTCCTTTCAATAAAGCAATAGAAATCAGTAGTACAACTATTTTAGCTATGCTTTGTATAGACATATACATATTTTTCCCTTCTTTCTTTTCTCTTTTCCCTCATCCCAGTTCTTTACTTTTGAGCAGTTTCTTTCTCTTTCACAATATCTATTGTATCTTTTAGATTTTATTTTCTCTCTCACGTTCTTACACTAGTGAGACAATATGCTGTTTACAAATGCGGGTCTGATTTATTTCACTTAAGAGTGTGGTTTCTACTGTGATAAAATCAACATGATATTGGCAAAAAACAGAACTGAGGATCAATGGAACAGACTGGAAGATGTAGCCACACCAGAAACACCCTCAGCCACCTTATCTTTTACAAAGGGGCCAATTAAGTTCACTGGAAGAAAGAAGCCTCTTAATAAATGCTGCTGGAAAAACTGGCTCACCGTGTGCTGAAGACTGACACTAGACCCATGTCTATCACCGTGCACCAAACTCAAGTCAAAAAGGATCACAGATCTAAATATTAAAACAGAAACTCTAAATCTACTGGAAAAGAAAGCAGGTAGAACTCTTGAAGATATAAGGTTAGGAAGAGACTTCACGAACAACAAACAAAGTTCAGGGGAAATACTTCAGAGTCATCAATTATCAAAGGCTATTTTTACTGACCCTCCTGAATGACCAGCTCCTTGAAACAAAACTCTCCTGTTTTTCATGCTCCTTGTTTCCATCCATCAATTTCCATCTCATTTTTTTCTTTTTAATCAAAATTTTGCTCTGAATCAAGGACATTACATTCTCTTTAGTATTTTTTTTCTCTCTCTCTGATGATTTTAATTTTGACATAGTTCATCTGAAACATGAAAACTGCACACATGTATGAGCACTATTTTACGTTTTGCTACATGTATATATTGTATAATTTTTCACTCCAGTAAAACATGTCTATCTCCCCAAACATTTATCATCTCTTTATAATAAAGTCATCCAAACTTCTCTCCTCTAGCTTTTTTTAAATACATAGTCTATTACTGTCATTATCTCCAGTCCACCCGCTGTCCACAGCAGAACTTTTTTCTCCTTCCTTAAGCAAGACAGACCATTGCCTCAAAATGAACATTGTATGGATCCTATGGGTGATAAGGTCAGTCTCCTAGAGTGATGAATTTCACCTAGTCAGTTGCTACTTGTCAATGTTCCAAATCCTCAGAGGCCCTGTGAGTTTTGTTCAGAAAATAATTCCATTTGCTGTTGTTATATTATCTGTGAATGCTTGCCTTAAATAGCAGTTTCTATGAGGCTTCTGAGAAGAGACATTTGGAATTAGAGCATGTTACAACTTTCAAACATTCAATGATTAATAGTTATCAAGGGTTTATTCTATTTGAGGCAATTTTCTAGGTATTAAGGATGTTTGGGGAACAGAAATGACAAACACTTGCCCTCATGTGCTTTCCATTTTGATGAACTTGCTAAACTTCGGTCTCACATCTGTGGCCCCTCTCCCCTTGTCTGACACAAAGACACTCAGAGATATCCAGGGCAATGTAAGTGTGTTAATGTGGTACAGAATGCTGGAGCATGATCAAGGAAAATTTCTAACATTCTGCATGCTTTCATTAACCCTGTGGGACAGCTAAGATGCAAGCTAGTTTTGTTGTTCCTGTCTCTAAATACCTTCAATTTGTGCCAAATTTTTAAGATTTGAAAGTGGACCAAGAACATTAAAAAAACTGAGAACCACTGTCCTAGCTCAAAAGATAGAAGATGACTGTGCTTGAGAATATGCACTTTGAAGACAAACAGGTGTGTTACCGTCAGCAAGGGAGTTGACTTACACGGTAATGCCTTTCATGCTTAAAAGGAGAGTTGGGGCTGGGAATCTAGTTTAGTTGAAATATGTCTTCACAGCATGGAAAAGTCCTGGTTTGGTCCCCAGTACTGCAAAAAAGGATTTAAAATATCCCTGTGCTATTCCTAGTGTTGTCATGCAAGTTACATGGGGGGGATATTATTCACATGCCCACAGCCGTGGCCCCGTAGTAGCGCTCCAGAAATAGCTAAGAACCTGATCTCCCCTCTTCTCATACTGCTTATGCCTGCTCATTACCCTCAGGACAAAAAGCAGAAACACGCCCTCGGCCTCTCAGGCCAGAAACCCTGCGTGGAGTCATTGTGGAGTTTTCACTTTCCTCTGATGTCAGTTCTAGTTCTTCAGAAGCACGTGTGACCACCTACACATTCTGCCCCACCTCTGAGGACGTCTGCTATTACCATTCATCTTGCATTTCTCTTTGCCAAGGGTTCCTGCAATTTTAACTGGTCTTGGTCTTTCATAGATGCCCTTATAAACCAATTAGGAGGACAGCATTTAGAACAATATTTTTAATACATAAATTAAATTACACCACTACTTTCCTTAACATGCTGCAATGCTTTTTAATTATGCTCAGAATAAAACCATTTATCCTTGTCACAGCTTTCTTTGCTCCAGATTTCATCCTTGGTAATTTTTGAATGAAGTGTCTATTAAGGGTAAATGGTCTTATTATGCAGATCTTCCCTTTGAATTTTGCATTTGGTAATTTCACTAAAAAGTAAATTTATTTTCATTTATCTTCTTTGGATCTATTCTTCTCAAATTTGAGTTTTCACTGGGGAAAACTCTGTCATTAACTCTAAGTAGGGATACATTTTCTCTTTTATGAATACTTTTATGCACACATTGGACTTCTGTGTATCTGTGTTTATTTACCTCTTGTTAACAACTTCTGTCTCTTTATGTCTCTGCTGAATTGTGAATTATTTCACTTAGAAACATTTTTTTTATTTTAAAGACAAAAAATGACAATAAAACAGAGTTTCAAAACAGGTTAGTAGGAGAGTTACAATAATTACTGCATTGTGTATTGTTGTCTTTGTAGTAGTTATTTAGAGTACAAGTCATAGGCATTACATCTTGCTCAAATAATACTAGCACAAAACTTTCTTTTCACTGAACTGAGAGAAACTAGCTGTATAACTGTTTTAACTAGCTTGCATATAAATATATTTTTCTTTTTCCCTTTCTTCCTTTCCTCTTTCCCCCATCACAGTTTGTCTTTTCTTTTGAACAATTTCTTCCCAATTCACAATATCTATTGTACATTTTGGAATTTATGTGCTCATTCAGTTTCTCACACTAGTGAGATAGTACAATGTTTACACATATCAGTGTGGAGTATTTCACTTATGAGTATATTCTCGAGTTGCATCCATTTACTTATAAAAGTCTCCAGCTTATCCCTCTTTATGGCTGAGTAGTACTCCATTATTAAAAAAACCCACATCTTTTTTATCCTTTCTTCAGTTGTTGGCTTTTAGGCTGAAGAAACCTTTCTTAAGTAAATGGCTTATATCTTCATTTGTGTCTGACATACTATTAATGTACATATTAAATATTTAAATTCCTAGAACTACATTTGTTTTTTCTCGAAATTCCAATTGGTTATTTAAAGCAACAGCAATTCTAGTTGTTCTTTATCCATAGTACCTCATTGTTTCGTGGGTTACATATTTTTATTGCATCTCCTAAAGAGTTTAGTAGTTCATTGTGGTCTAAATCTACTATTGCTTATTTCTTCTCTTCTACTCTCAGATATTTGTTATTTCAGATTATAAATAGAGCATTTATGAAATGAAGCCATGTTCTTTCAAAAAGTAAATGAGTTGTTTCTACTAAGAGTCTAAAGATTCAGTAATCTTTGGTACACTTTTTATGCAAATGTTTACTTGTGGGAGTTCAAAGACCAGGATGGTAGTGCAAAATTTAAACCCATTTTACATATAATTAAAACCCTTCTCTGATTTTTCCTTCATTATTTTCTTTTATGGTAATATTACTTATAAAATTTGAAGGCAGAATATGACTTATACCCTCCTTGAAAGAAACTATATTTTCAACTGTATTTCCTATAACTTCCTTAGAATGAAGTTTCTTGGGAACAAGAATGTATCTTTCACTAGAGTTACTAATAAGATACCTGTAATTACTGGAATGCAAAGATAATTTTACACCTGTGTAGAAGTGTGGGCTCCAGAGCTGCAGGTCGTCTCTCTCATAGTAATTATCAGGCCCGGTTTGGGCCATACTCCTTTTGACAGGCTTACCCCTCCTCCCTCTCCTCATAGCAGTCTACAATGCTATTTTTCCAGTGAACTTACCTAGAATATTTTCTGTCCTGCAATCCTTCATAAGAAGGAAAACATGTATTTTTTTATGTTCACATCTGTATTATGCATTTATTACAATGAAATTACCTGCATTTGTATGTGTGCTCATATAAAGCTATATATGAGTGAACGGTCCAAACATTCTACCATTTCACCAGATAAGAAAATATATTCATGAGGCCCAGGTACTTGAGAAAGCTCTCACAGTCTTAAAACGTAGACCTGAAGCCCAAACCAAAGCCAGGCATTTGGATTATCTCTGTCTGTCTGTCTGTCTCTCTCTGTCCTCTGTTGCCCAATGCTGTTTGTTTTGTAGAAGCCAGCAAGACTTGTACATTATGGGAAAGACAAAGAAATATCACTTTCCCATTGTCCCAAAGACTTCACAAGATTTACTACCTTATCATGGGATACAGATTGGATTGTTTAAGATTTAAATAACAGTATATTTCATAAGCACAGGATATTCCAAGTACGAAATCATCATGCAGACAATGAGTACTTGTCCACACAAGCAATTAAACATTTAACTTCCAGTTTAAGATGTTTATTTAGATGTGTAATCAGTAATTCATTACAAAGTCAACAACAACCTCTTGCTCAGTATCCCACAAACCTATTGTCTGTTTAGTCTTCTAAATGTGTACTATGGTAGTCAATTTTTACTAGCCAAGACAAATCACAGACCCTATACATACTCTTCTATCTTAATAAAAGCTATAACCAAATATTATTTGCAATATGCTCACAATATACTTAGAATTCTACACTTCTCACCATCTTCTTTACATATTCCTAGTGCCCAGCACACTTTGTAGAATGTATTTCATAAATGAGATAATAAATGAATATAATTTTTTCTTAATTATGTGACCAGTACGTATTTATATAGCTTCTGTGTTTGTTTTTCTGTTTGTTTGATGATGTTTCAAATTTTAATTATACTCATAAATTATTAGCTTATGATATATATCTCTGGTAAATGAATATTTTTCTCAATGTAAACTAGGGAGCACATGATTTACTCATGTTTCTTATGTGACACTTACAGAATTTAAGCCGTTTCATTGAGTTATGATTGACACATAAGATGCTGTGTGTGATTAACGTTGAACACCTTTAATGTTTGCAACTCATACTCTCTTTCTAAAAGATATTAATTTTATACATCAACCACTCTTGCTGTATCTCATTACTACATTAGGAGGGGAGCACAATTCAGTTGAGAATTATGATGCCACAAAATATGAATACCCATGATTCAGGCTTATTAGAACTTCTTTTCAATATTCTACACATCTTCTCAAATTTCCATGATGATATAAGCCACAATCGATTCACATTTCTGCTTACACACAAGAAGTATTGATTACAAAGAGCACCTGACCACTGTATTTGCTACTTTTGAACTCTGACTACTTCACTATAAAATGTTTTGAAATTAAAATCCCAAATATTCAAATAGTTCTCTGTAAATTAGATGAAAATAAAAAGGGTGAGACATGGCTCTGGATTCTTTGCAGTTGAAATGTTCTTCACATGAGATTATGTTTACTCTAACTAGATAAACACAGTGCAACTACCCTGGTCCACAATGATGTGATTGGCACAGTTCATAGCAGTGAGCTGGAGTGGTGACTAATAAAGCTGATAAGATTTATCCTATGTTGGAGCTAACAAATGCTTTATCAGTACTTCAGCCATGCTGCTCATGTGGTCTCATTGTTCAGATTATGCCTTTCATCTATGGAAACCAATCCTTTCACATCAATTTCAGCAAGAAGCTTATAAAATGTGTGTTAAAGCTGTATTGACTTGTCTAACAATAAAAAGTACAATTAGGCTTCCAACACAGAGCATTTCTGATTTGCATAAAAACCTCTCTAACCCATTCCTTTTACTGCAGAATATAACCAAAAGGTTATATTCTGTTCCATGCACCAGTAATTACTCTAAAATCACTAGATAGATGTACCTATGTAATATTGTTCAGTTCTTTATGCAGATCATTAAAACTGAATTTATATGCAAGGCATATCAATAGAAAAATACTATTAAAATCATTAGAAAAATGACCAAACACAATGGATTACTTTCACATAATATCGCGTAATGTAATAATTTAAGATAGTTTCTTACTGAGAGCTACTGTTTTGATAAAAATCATCCCAAGGGTGAGAGTAGAGATGTATTTTTCTTCTCACCTTTTAATTGAGGATTCTAATTTACACAGTGGGTGATTTTAAAAGACAGCTTCAAATTACAAGAAAGAGTAATTATGAACAGATTTGATGCAAAAGTAGATGAACCAATTGGAAGGATTAACTGATTATTTTAAGTATATTGGAAATATTTTTTATTTAAAAGTGCAGTCTGTTCCCTACCTAGGTATGATCCTTGTCACATAAAATGTGTATCTCTCTTGTGTACTTACAATTTGAATTTCAGCTTTAAAATGAAGCAAAATTCTATGGCTCTTGTGGTCATTATGGTTTTGGATTTCTTTAAGTGACTCCCAGGAAGAAAAGTTCAAACTGCGGCTGATTCTCCACTTCTTTGCAAAGGTGGCCTGACAGTGCTTTGTGGCCACTGTGGATGGGTCTCCTCATGGTTGTTTAATAGAGAGCAACCACCAGGGTAACACAGAGTGACATTGCCTCAGGTCATCACAAGGCATGTCACATCATGTAACACAACATAACCTGATCCAACAGGTCAGGTGCCTGTTGCCTATTTGTGGGAAACCCTTTTGATTTCTCCTGCAGCAGAGAGGCCATGCCACCATGTATAACGAAATGTCAGTTGTAGCTCGGGGTCCAAGGAACACAATGGAAATCGTTTCCTTCCAATTACTGTGGGATCTGTTCAGCACTGACGTCCTTAGAGCACATGTCATTAACAAGAATGTAGTTATGATTATTGAGAGTGAGTTGAAGGAAATCTGCCTTACTTAGCACACATATAAGGCTGGACAAGAATTGTGTTACAGGCACAATGCCATCTCTTTTAATCAGGAATAAAATCAGAAAGGAGGGAGAAAAAGCTGTAATAGTGAAGAAAATAGCATTCTTTTACAAAAAGTAATTCTCTTTACTTAGAAGAACAAATTTAAAAATGGCCAAGAAATACATTTGCTTTCTTTCAAAATTTCTATTTACCAAGATAGTTGGTCAGAAAGTTTCTCACGCATTCTATTCCTGAACTAATTGATATGGTTATTTACTGTGTGTATAACCCAGGCATGATACCCAGTACCTGCTTTCAATATGCTTAGCTGAAGTAAGAGACAAAATCCATATAAATAGCACATACAAGAATTGATCACATTACCTATAGTAGGAAGAATAGTCCCAAGGATTTGAATATTTTATTACTTGCTGGAGTTTAATGTTCTAATCACAGGGTAATCCTAGTTTATTACAAAAGGAAACCATTGTTGAATTCATGCTTTTGAAATTCTTTATCATTTCTAATTTTTTATTCTCTTAAAAGAAAACCACAGGAGTGGTGAATGCTAAAAACTTCTATTTTCAGTTTATCTATGTAAGCAAATGGAATTTCTTTTACAGATGTTTCTTAGGTATGTACAAAAATTATTAAGCAATAAAGTTGTAGTTGACCCTTAGAAACTTTGAAAGAAAATCACACAGCAACTCCATGTAAGAAGTTGACATGTACTTACCTAAAAGATCACCCAGATAGCCAGTTCTATGTAATTAATTACTTAGTTGCCATCAACTTATCTTATTTTCCTGTAATCTGCTAGGTGTTAAGGGACAAAAATTGAGTAAAACAAATATCATAAGAAAGACAGGCATCAGCTTTTTGGTGGGAGGAAAAAGCTTCATTTTGGGGTTAACTTAAGGAGTAACATTGTTTCCACCTTGACCCGGATAGAGAAGAAGGACATGACGGGGGTAAAATAGTGGGGAAAGATCTTTGTGTTGTTATAAAATTGTTAGTTCATTAGTAATATGGTTGATTTTTTCAGATCCAAAAGAGATAAATTTTACATTTACTGATATGTTACCATCTAAATCAAATATGAGACATTGCAGAATTTTCCATCATTTTAAATAATTTGTCACATTATTCACAAATTTTATCCATTAGCTCACATAATCAAGATTTGACTATGCATATATTATAGGTAAGAGTCTGAAACTAATATATGCGTCAAGAAAGAACCATTAATAAACAGAGTTGTCAGAATGTGCTTCATAATTTCCTTTCAAAGGACAATTGGCTTTCAGTTTAAATGAACCCTGGAACTCTAACACAAGCATTATAAGCATAAAATATTTGAAATCTGAGATTTACCTGCATACAGGTAAGCTTTTTGCCTTGTAATGAAAACTAAAAGCCTTAATACAAATAAGCAAATTTTTAGAGTCTAAAAGGGGTTATTAAAAGAAATGGAATGTTATAGTTATTAGCTATGTGCTAGTTTCTGTCTTTTGTCAAGTTGACACTCATATCTAAAATTTTAAGCAAATGAATAAATACATCAATTTAAATCTGTACTCATGAAAGTAAAACTAAAACAGCATCCTTTATGCATGGCATTCACTTAAGGATCACTGGCTTGTCCTGAGCTGATTTCTTTGAGCATAAAGCTGAAAGCAAATGTCCAGCATCTGCTCGTTAGCAGAAGAGTCTTGTAGCCCCGCTCCTTTCGGAGGTAGTGGTGTAATCTTTGTGCGTCACTCTTACTTTCTGTCTCTTTTTGCTTTCCTTCCTTTTTCAAAATTTCTGTCTAGGCTGTTGGAGTAAGGACAACATTGTATATTCCCATCCGAATTTCACAAAAACCCTTTTCTTTGGTATAGTAGAGCCATGGAAGGATATCAGTGGCTGTTCTATTTTGCTTTGGTTTTTAATTTAGCTTACAAAATGTTCTCATGGTGTAAAGGTTGACACAGTTATGCACTAACAAGTCTGCAGGATTTGTGACACTTGCACAAGGAAGTCAAATTTGAAAATAAAGCCATTTTTCTGTTTGTGGATGCAATGATGAACATGTGGTCCACACCTGGAATTTATAGAGGCTTTTACCTAATAAAACCTTCTGAGACATTCCAAGAACGACAACAAAGTGATGGCATGGAGCAGAACTGCCAGAGGTAATCTTCTTCACTTCCTGATTCTTTTAAAGCAGAAAACATAAAACTAACAACTTAATGTCCAACGAATGCTAAGGAATTGTGCAGTAAAGAGGGGGACCCGAGCTCCCCGACAAAGACGCCATTATACCATGTCCCCTTCTGGATTGTGTCAGAGAGTGCTGATTGATGCAGATCGGGGAGCACACTGTTTAAAAGGAGAATGGAACAGAGTGCAAGATCCATTTCCAAGTTTGTGAAGTTTTGCTCAGAGCGTGTTTATAATGGAGTGGCTTTATCTTGAGTGATAATGCCACATACAGCGTTGACATGATTTTTTTCAAAAGAAAATCTACTAACTTTCACTGAAATTTTAGGAATGCCATTTGAAAGAAAGTAACTCAAGCTCAACATAAACTTAACTATAATTTCCAATCAGGAATTTTTTTTTTTCCAATCAGGAATTTTAAAGAAAGTTGATATGATGCAGATTTTTTAAAAAAAATCATTAATGAGCAGTTTAAAAGGATATAATGGGTTAGAAATATAATTCAAGATAATCTAGTAAATTATTGTCTGTTTTGTAAGTGGTATTTTTCAAACAATGAAGTTTATTGTCCAACAAGACCCTAACCTTCTCCTCACTCTAGGTTAGACCTGAGTAGTTTACAGTATCTAACAAGGTTTAGTAAATTTTTAAGGACACGTCTTCAAGAACTTTATTCCTAAACCTGGTGTGGTGGTGCACGCCTGTAATCTCAGCACTGGGGAGGCTTAGGCAGGAGGATGGTTCCAAGTCTGAGATCACCCTGGGCTACAAAATGAGTTCAAGGCCAGCCTGAACTGCACAGCGAGACCCTGTCTCAAAAAGACCAAAACACAAAGAACTTCACTCCGAATACCCTACTCCTTCTTTGTAAGAGTCACATGGGCAGATAGCTATAGAGGCTATTTCAAGAACAAACAAACAAAAATAAACTGGGAACTGTAAAAACCTCTGAGGGATCAAAAAGAAAAAATAAAACCCATTCTCCCTATTGTGCGTCCCTGAAAATTGTCCAGTCCACTATCAGACAACAGGCCACTACAAAGCAACAGCAGCAGCAGCAGCCCCTGGAGCAGGGGTCACGTAGGCTGATATTTCATTGTCACTTGACAAATAATAAAGTAAATGTCCCAAGTGGTCATTTCTTCAGCCGTTGATGAATTCTTTTAGCAAATGTAACCCAAAATATACAATACATTCCATTCTTTTGTAGTCTGGTGGAAGTAAGAGATTATTCTGCACATGAGAATATTCATTGAGAAAGAACTAGAACAATTAATTTAAGGCTGTATTTGCCACCAGGATTTTAGATTCCCACCCTCCATACCCCAAACACCTCCTGCTGTTGCTTCCCTCCTGTCCTTAGCATGGGCACGGCACCTGCCTGTCAGACACCTTCAAACATCTGTACAGCTCTGAGTCAGCTGTGGCTTCCTGCATTCTGCATGCCACAATAATTGTACTGCTACTCTGTGTACCACAACTACTAGTCACAGTAGAATGGCTCTTGTCAAATAGTCAAGAGAGGAAGTGTTGCTGACAGTGTGGAGAAAAAGAGAAGCCTTATACTGTCTTAGTGTGACCTTAGGTTGGCATAACCATGATGGAAATGGTGTGGAGATTGCTCTCAAAAATAAAAATACAGCTACCCTGTCATTCAGTAATCTTTATTGTAGTATATACCCATAAACAAAGAAAATACCCATACTACATACCCATAAAGAAACAAAATCAGAGCTTTTAGTGATATCTATGATCCTGTATTTATTTTAACATTATTTACAACAGCCAAGATGCAGTATGTTGGTCACTTTCTCCTCTCTGAGACAAGACACCCAACAACACACCTTAAAGGAGAAGAGCATTATATTGCTTTACAGGTTCAGTGCGTGGCCTGCTGGCTCTATAGCAGGCCTTGCGTGGTGGAAGGCTCTGATAAAGGCCTGCTCACAGCATGGGGGCCAGGAAGCAGTAAGAGGAGGGAGGACCCAGGAGGCAAGATGCGCCGTCCAGACCACACTTCCAGGGACCTCCCTCTGACAAGGCCATCACAGCCTACTCCGCTGCTGAACTCACCAAAGCCTGAATCCTCTGGTAAGTGTAGCATCCTCATGACCAAGCACCTTCCCGAACTCCCGCCTCTAGTGCCCAAGAGTTTGGGAGGATTTTCCAGATCTGAGGGTAACAGAGGGTGACAGGGTAAGTACCCATGGACTGGTGCGTGGAGAAAGGAAATGGGACAAATATCAAACGCACTCAGGTTTCAAAGAGAAGAGACTGTCAATTGCAAAATATAGTTGAACTTGGAGGAAATTATGCTAAAACGCAATAAATCAGTCACAGAAAGGAAAATACTGGATCAATTCATTTGTATGTAGAATCCTTAAAAGGCCCAATAAACAGAAGCAGGGTAAAAAGTTGGAACTAGGGATGAGAAGGGAAGCAAAATGGGAAACAGTTTAAAAGGGACGAGTCTGCAGCTAGGCAGGATGAGCACATCCAGAAATCCAATGTACAACATGCAGACTCAGTTAAAAATATTGTGCTGCACACTAAGACTCTGCAGCAGAGTAGATTTTAGGTTGCCTTAACATAAAAGGCATGGTTAGAGGAGGTGATGGGCATGTAAATATTTCATTACTATATGAATAATAAAGTGTGCTGTACTCCTAAAATATATAAAAAACAATTTTTTAAAAAGTCTTGTCCAGGGGGCTGGGGGTATAGCTCAGTGGCATAAGCGCTTGCCTGGCAAGCGCAAGGTCCTGAGTTCGATCCCTGGTACCGGAAAAAAAAAAAAAAAATTGGCCTTTAAAAAAGTCTTGTCCATTCAAGAAAGGATTCTCTTTTGCTCCCATTACAATTCTATCTCTTATTCCCCCAGAATAAACAAAGTCAAATAATATAAAGTAGTATTTCTCACAATTTCTCTACTATAAATCATTGTCTGGCCTCTGATATTAAAAAAAAAAATGGCTTTTTAAAGTTAGTTCAGAGGCCCACGATCAGTGTGCTCTCCAGGTACTGGAATGTGCACCAATAAAATAAAGGTTAGTCCACAGTCGGGATGTTGCTTATGCAGCATGCTGTAGGATTCTAACTTTGTGGCTTTTAGATGCATCTATCACAAATATGTATTATAGTATAATTCTTTTATTTCACATGTTTTACAAGTTCTAATTGATGCATCAAATGTAAATATATTGGTAACAAAAATAAGTCAGAGACAGTACTGAGCACTGTTCTTTAGCACACTAAGGGTTCTTGCAACCTATTAAAATTAAGAATACACAATGGCAAATAGAACCCAAAGCAAAATTATGGCAAAGAATGACCAAAGAACGAGGAAGAGAGTTTTTAGCAAATACTGGTCATAGGAAGCATTAAAATTTCTTAGCCAATGCCAATCATTAAAGTTAATGGAAAACTCATAGCAACTGCTAATAACTGAAGTCAATAGGGAATTGATAGCACATGCTGATCAGCAATGTTAATGGAAAAATTCTCACTCCAAACTGCTCGTTTGCAGATGTCATCTCAGAATAGCAGAAAGCTGTAAGTGTGAGTTTTGACTCTTATGTTGACATTTTCCATTTCTTTGTATTAATCACATGTATGGGATATGAAATTGGCACAGCCTATTGTGGCAACAGGGGTTTAATTATGACTCAAATGTATTTGCAAAAGTGTATTTCTTATGACTTTGGTGACCTGAAAATGGAAGTGATCACCTGCTAATTATGCCCAGGATCTCTGAGAGCTGTCTAGCGTGATAACCTGGGCTGCAGATTTGAAGCTGTGAAAGGCCCTTTTCCTTCTTAGCAAGTATCAAATGCCACTGGTTTTCTCGGTGCACAGAGAAATCAACAGTTCCACAGATAATAGGTCATATGAAAATGTAACATTTCCTGTCTTCTTTCAAAATAAACAGGGATTTATTTTTTACACTGGATCATAGCCCCACATTTATTCCTGTTATATAAAAATTTGCTGAGGCCAGTTATTAGCTTGCTCGGGACAAGCTATCCAAAGAAATGATGACCATCTGAGTGAAACCATTTGCACGGCCAGCAGCCTTGTGCACAGGCGTGGGACCAGAGCTGATGGCCGGTCGTTCGATGTTATCTGCCAGCACCTTCTACTGAAATTACAAAAGTCCACTTTGCCTTAGATATTGCTGTTGCTTTCAGGTTATGCACAGTCCCCTCTCCATCCTTCATCCTGTCGTGCTATTCTTCATGGTGTTTGTGTGCTCCTAACTTAGTTTTCTGCCAGCGCTCAGCCGTGATTCTACGTCCCTTGCGAATGGGTTCTGAAGATCCTCAGACTTGCCTTCGTTGTACAAAGAAGCACTCACTGTCTGTCACAAATTGGATGCTCAAAATGTCTTGTACTGCTTGAAATATATCATTTAATATTAATCAGTTCAATCTATATCCCACAACTGGATAGTACAGTTTTAAAACAATGATAGGATTCTTGTATTTCTGTCTTTTTCTTGATGATTAAGACTTCTGCATAAAGAAAAGAGAGGAAGAGAGGAGGGAAGGGGAGAGGGGGAGAGGGGAGAGGGAAGGAGGAGAAGGAGGAGAGG
>PVLD010018577.1:0-38623 GCA_004027595.1 Dinomys branickii | reverse complement strand
TGTGTGGGTGTGTGTGTGTGTGGCTGTGTGTGTGTGTGGCTGTGTGTGAGTGTGGCTGTGTGTGAGTGTGGCTGTGTGTGAGTGTGCCTCTGAACATGCATTCTGGGGAAAAGAAAGAGCAGAAGGAAGAAAGGTGAGGGAGATTCTTGAGAAGAGTGAAGGAGGAATTAAACTTCTTCTCAGGTGCCCAGGCTCAAGTTCTGCACTCACAGGACAGACGGGGTCCAAGATGGCGAGGCTTTGTCTCGGATACCTATCTACTCTGCCCAAGCTTACTTTCTTTTTCTTTTTTCTTTTTTTAGTTCTTTAAATAATCTCCACTGCGGAGCATGCTTTGACTGCATTGTAAAGACGTGACAGGTAGTGAAAAAGAGTGTGTATGAAGCAATCACGGAGCTGATGTGCTTTATTCTCTTCCCACATTAAATATGTGTTCATTAAACAAGGGCTTGTTTGCAGAGACAAAGAAAGAAGGAAGCAGGAGGACAGAAAGCATGGACGCGGTCCGGTGCCTGTTCTACACCTCATAGGGCCCTTGTAGGTGTGGCCCTGGTATAATGGAGGCCTATGAGCTCTGGTTCTCCCACCTGGGGCTGCACATGGGCCCTAACCCTGGGGAACTCGGTGCCCTTGCATGGATTACATAACCTCTCAGCATCGCAGTTTTCCCTTTCATAAAAGAAGTTCCACAAGAATTCCTATCTCTTACTGGGTGACTGTGACGCTTAAATCATATGGTGCTGAACACGTAGTAAGTGCTCCATGCCCTTTTTTATTATTATAGTGCTTCTCTACCCAGTGCATACTGCACTGTTTACTTTTTCCACTTAATATTCTTGGAATTAATTCAATGATGTTCTCTTTCAGTAAACCTATATTACCATTGCCAATCACTTTCCTAGTTCCTGGAGATGAAAAGGACCAGAGTGACCACTGCCCTCACAGAGCTTACAGTCTAATTAAACAGAAAGATATTTGACAGCTGAACAGAGCAGAATATGGTGTCAGTGGACAGTGTTGATGGTATCACCAGAGGGGGACAACAAGGCACTATGGATGTGCCAGAAGACCCCCGAGGAGGACTTGAGGGATGATTCGGGGAGCCGCTGCAAGGCCTGGAGGATGGGACAGAGAAGGTAGCAAGAAAATAGAAGCAAATTTCTACAGATGGGAAGGACACAAATACAGTTTGTGAGACTAGGGAAAGCCAGAGTGGTTGGACCTTAAAGAACTGCAGGAACGAGAATGCAGAGGGCAAGCAAGGCTGGCCCATGAAGCACTGATAGCCACTCAAGCAACTGGACCATAAGGATAATGGAGGAAGTTTGGCATACCACTGATGTCATGGGAGGAAATGCGTATTTTGAGAAGATGATAGGCTGGAAGAGGGGAAAGGAGGCAGAAGTGTTGGTACATGTGGGTGATGAGGAGTCAGCTGCTACAGCGATATCAGAGAGGTAGTACAGAAGCGAGCTCAGATCCTTCCAATTCCACTGGCCAGCCAATTCTCTCAGGCAATTGCCATGGCCTGGGTGAAGGTAGCCCAAAGCAGGCAGGTAAAGTGCTCCAGGGCAGGGGCTGCTTCCTAACTCTGGAAGCCCATGTAGTGAGCTCATGAGATGGTACCAGAAACATTTTTACTGCAACCTTCCACTCTTAGGTTCCTGCCTCCACCTGCCAGGGGGAAATATGTCAAGAACACATCAGGAAAAAACACACTGATGGTTTCTTTCCGTTCACCTCCTGTGTCTGCTGCTTCTGACAGCAACATGAGCTGGGCCTCTTCTGCAAGAGGAATGTGTGCTGCACCCTCTGTCTCTGTTTCCAGTTCTGCCAGAAGACACACAGTAGGTACTCGTGATGCACATGGCCTGACTTTATCTCCCATAGAGGTAAGGTGGCCAGGCTTCCTTGGAAGAGGGGTATCTGAAGAGAAGCCTTAGATGACGCCCCAGAGACCCAGCTACCTGTCCCTCAGTGCAGCTGCCTGTAAGTTCGCTGAGCTTCCCAGGCCTGCAAGTTGCCATTTGGACCAACATTTGGGAAGCAGGATGCTTATGGAATCTATTTTGGGTTTGGCATCTAGAACAAAGAATCCGGACTGGAATGGAGCAAAGAGGTGTAAATGTAGCCCAGAGCTAGAGGCTATCTGGTGTCTCCTCCCTGACCTTGATGTGGCAGGCTAGAGGGTGGGGTGTTTGCCGAGGTTGTTCCTAAGCAGCTCAGTTAAATTCCCAGCACAAGCCAAAAGAGGGGGAGGTGATTGCATATGAGGTCTCTCAGGCAGCCGTCTCTCTCAGAGATGAATAGACCCAGCTACGAGTCAATGTTTTCTTTTTTTTTGCTATGATGCCATGGAGATGAGAGGAGACAGGCAACTTGCATATAGTGGGAGCCTGTATGATCCCCTTAGCCCCCTCCTAACTGAGTGCATCTCTTCCCAAGAGGGCTCAAGCCGCCTGGCCAGCTGTGCTCTCTGTATCCTGCAGAATGTGGACACTTGCATCCCAGTCCCTGGGTCCATCTTCTCAGCGCCCACGCCCCTGACTCCCACCTACCCTGACAGCCCTGTTCTGCTTGAAAACACTCTAAAATATTCTCTCTCCTTTATATGGGGGGAGCCCTTTAGGTGTTAGATACTACAGTAATTACTATATAATGGAGTAAATACTATACTATAATAATTAACTTGTAAACCTTGGAATAACATTTACTGTAATTTAGACCAAATATGAACTGTGAGTAATGAAGCCCGATCCAACATGAAATCATTTGCAGGGCACTTTAAACATATGCCTGGGAAAGAGAGAGCAGCAGTTTCATGTTGTTACCAAAATGGGCCCAAATGAGGTCCTCAAATACCGCAAGTGTAGGTGGCTGCCATTATTTTGAAATATCTTGCTAGCATTTTTTTCTTTTTAATAAATTGCTTCCCGCTCTTCTATTCCTATACTGTCCTTTCAGGTTGTCAGAAGATGCCCAGAGTTTTGTTTTGTTTTAAATTTAATTTTTATTCAAATTATTGCAAATACTCCATGCAAAACTAACATTGAAAGCCTGGGAGAGAGTCTTGGACTTGGGGGCAGAGGGCAGAGGGCAGAGGGCAGAGGGCATGGAAGTTTTGGGTTGCCAGTATCAACATTAACTGCAAAGTGATGTACAGGACAAAGCTGCCATAACCATGCCATGGTCCCAGAGCATGTAGGACCCACACCATTGCTTCCTAATCTCTTTGCCAGGGGCTCGCTCACCCTCTGAACAACTCTGGTTGGTGGAGGGAGGGAGAAAGCAGAGTCCTTCATTTTTACTCCACAACTCCTGCTAAAGATAAGAAAGGGGCTTGCGGAACACAAAACAAAATGAAATCGCCGTTCTTCTAGGTGGAACACAATGTAATAGGAGAAGCATCATCTGGTTCTACAACTCGAAAAGCATAGCAAGTGTGTCCAGACTTGGAGCTCCTGCGCCTTCCCCTACTCCCTCCTGAGAGCCCAACTAAGTGTAAATGAGCCTCTGCGGCTCTCCTCTGGCCCAGCTTCCCCTCTCCCCATCACTAGTCTACACACCTCTCCTTCTAGTCAGACTGACTCATTCCTGTTCCCTCTTCGGCATTTCCACTCACACTCTATCCTTCCAGGTGCTCTCTTCTGCATATCCCCTTTCGGCTGCTTTGAATTTGCCCCATTGGTGGAAACGCTGGGGTCTGAGCCCAGGGCCTTTGCACTGAGGTACACCCTCAGCCCCTTAAGAGACGGTTTCACTAAGTTGCTAAGTTACTCAAGCCAGGCTCAAACTTGCTCAGTCTTGTAGTTCTCCTGCCTCAGCCTTCTTGAGCACTGGGATTACAGGGGTCTGCCACTGCTCCTGGCTCTAGCCACCTTTTTAAAGAGAGCAGTTAAGCTCTACTTTTTAAATATACCGTTGATGAACAAAGAATATTAAGCTGAGAATAGTAATACCTGTCATTCACTGAGCACTGACTAGGGCATCTTATTGATTATTTTACTTGATGGTCACAAAATCTATGAGACAGGTCCTGTTACTTATCCTATTACAGAGACAAGAAAACTGACAATACACTGAGTTTAGCAGTGTGCCCTAGGTCACTAAAGACTACCAGACTTTTCTTCCATGGTGATGGCCTGCAGCCAATAACCATATTCTTGCAAAGGACAGTCCAGTCTAAGAGCAGCTGAGAAAGTCATCTCTAGATACTTGACACATTAGGTGAAGAATGAGCCATTTTAGGTGCAAGAGAGAGATCTAGAGAGCTGAGGGTTTGCATTCGCGACACCCTCCTTGGTGATGCCAAGATGCTCGGGTGCAAGGACCCTTGTGAGTGACAAGGCTTTGTCTTGTATGTCTAGACTCTCCCCCCAAAACTATGTGACTGATTACTTTGCCTGTTAGTTTGTGAGTAAACAGTATTGGCTGATCGTGTATTTTTTCAGTCCAATAAAGCAAGTTTTGCAGATAAGAAAAACAATCATCCAGGTACTCATTCTCCTGTAGGTGAATCACTGTGCGGCACCTTCCTGCCAACTAATACACTGTTAGAAATTCTGTGTGATTTCCTGCTTTTGCTCTGTTAGGAAAATTGTTCTGACATCTCTCACTGCATTTGCCAGCACAGACTTTAATTGGGACACGGATAAGGTTTTGAGCAAGTGGCAAACAGTGGGAATTCACATCAGTTAGGCCAGCAGCTTCAATGAGGGTCTCTGCTGAGATAAATTATTTTAGGAAACACATCTCAATCTGTCAGATTATTCCAATACATCTTACTGGTTTTTAATTTTAAATGACAGTGCATGTATGTACAAGATTCCTTTCCACCGTCCGGGCTTCGAGTCAGTGACCGGTGGGCTCTCTTTTCTGGAGTGACCTGGAAGTGCTAATGCTGTTTTTCTGTCTATTGTAAGTTGCTGGCATCACAGATGGGTTTGCCCTCCCTGCTGGATCTCAGAGACTCTGTGTGTGCATCCTGATAGTTAACACAATGGATTGAAATCATATTTATTGTTTTCTTTTTCAGAGAAGGATCAAAGAAGGGAGACTTGAATGCTTTTAAGTCGTTTTTCAAGAAACAAAAGCCTGCATTTTTGAAATGCCAGCTATTACCAGTCCACAGTTCAGGCTCTAGAAGACTCGTTAGCACTTGCACATATACATCCCTCCTCGCTGGAAACAGGGCTGGAATTACACTCGGAGATGTGACCGTTGAAACAGACTCAAAGTCAATGTGAATAATTAGTTACCACAACAGTGGTTAATGTGCCCTGAAATATTCCCAGCTCCCCTTGGCCTGGGGCTTGATGTTTGATATTCAGGTTTTCTTGATAAATGTGTTAGATGCTTTGCTTACTGCCATTTCCAAAAATATTTCCGGATTTGATGTGTGTGCCTTTCCTCTTCGTCTAGATGCTGGGGAGTGGAGGAAGTACAGCCTCAGGAAGCTGTCACTTTACAGGTGTGATGGGGGATAAGCAATGCCCTCGAATGTCAGAGCTAGCCAGGGCACTCTAATCATTTCTCTAGTACAACCTACTCATCTTAGAAATGAGGAAATGGTGGCCCAGAGAGGGAGAGTGACTTGCCCAAGGTCACACAGCTAATTAGTAAGCCAAGTCAAAATGAAGGCCCAGTTCTTCTGATTGGCAATTCTGAACACATTTTTTTTTTTTTTTTTTTTTTTTGCGGTACTGGGGATCGAACTCACGACCCTGCGCTTGCTAGGCAGGCGCTTATTCCAC
Source organism: Dinomys branickii (assembly GCA_004027595.1). NCBI lineage: Eukaryota > Metazoa > Chordata > Mammalia > Rodentia > Dinomyidae > Dinomys > Dinomys branickii. Next base: position 32,870 of record PVLD010018577.1, on the reverse strand, counting down.
TGAGCTATATCCCCAGCCCCTAATTGGCAATTCTGTATTACAGTGGAACACTTCTTAGCCTACACCTGCTGCAAGGAGAGGGCTAGCTTCTTGTTTGCAATTATCTGAAGGCCTGGTTCTGCTTTGCCCTGGGAAGGGAGGACTTTCCCACATCTAGGAATCTTCTTCTTGCCCTCAGCAAAAAGACTGTGAACAGGAAGGTGGATTCTAGGGCAGGTCTTTTTCCTGTCCCAGTCTTCTGCGGCAGCCTTGCACTCTCTCTTCTGAGACTCTAAGCTCTGGTCCCGTATGCCTCTACTCTGCAGCCTCCAGTGGGGTGACCAGGCACAGCTGCCCTCCTCAGTGTGAGTTCAGGTCCAAAGCTTGGCTGCATTTTTCTCCCTTCTGTGTCAGAACTTACCCTTCGTCGGTCCTGCGGCCTCTGCCTGTGCTCTGGCACGTCACTGTCCAAGGGTGGTGGATGGGGCCTTGTGACTCAGACTTTCAGCAGCACCGCCAGCAGTAACTCCAAGGATTTACCACAAAGCTGATGCTCCAGCCATGTGGTGGAGAGGGATGTGAGATGCTCATGAAACATCTGAAGGTTTCCCTCTGTATGGGCTAATCTTTGTCATCCCGCTGTGCAGTGGTCACCCAAGGAGGGTTGGGATCCACCAGAGGGATCAAGAGGCACAGTGACGATGCTGAAATGGAAAGGTACAGTTCTTGCCATTTGGAAGCACAGAGAAAATAAGTGACCTGAAACACACTGAGTCACCATCTCCAGTGGAGGGTACTGTGACTGCTCAGGCCTGAGACCCCCAAGGTGTTATGGAAAGCTTTGCTTAGGAAGCAGTGGTCAGGTTAAGACTTGGGTGACGGTGAGACTCCTTCAGGAATACTAGGAAGTGAAGAGGAGGTGGTGCAGGGACACAGGGAAAGGGTATTTCAAGGGAGGACACAGCATGAACAGAACCCAAGGCAGGATGGCATGAACTATTTAGCAGTGAGGAAAAGTGTCCCAGTATTCTTGGCTTCAAGTGACCATGGCCAGTGCGTTGACAGAATGTGCTGGCCAGCAGAGCAGGCCCAGAATGGGGCATCTGAAAGGCAAACATGCATCCCTGGTCCAGGGTTCCAGGCTAACTGTGCTTAGAAATAGCTCCCTCCTGCTTGGCCTCTCCCAGGCCTGACTTGCATCTGCCTGGAAGCTCTCCTTCTTTCCTTCTGCCTCTCTAGTCTTGCTTCTTCGTTTAGGCATGCAAGTTCCTCCATCTTCCTATGTGAAGTCTTCTTGGAACGTTTGATAATGTGTAGAACATGGGTCTCTCACTCCATAAGCAGAGCTACAAAAATCACCCATTTCATAATTTTCTTTAGATCAGATAGATTCTAACGCCTAGCCCTGTCCCCCAGAATCATGCTGAGTTCGGTCTCGGCGACTGCTACGTCTTCATCCTCTTCCCTAGAAGTGACAGGCCTCCCTGCGCCTTCAGACAGAAGAAGCGCTGCTGGCACTGAGTCTCTCATGGCTGTTTCGGCTCTGCCCGTCCTCCCGGAGTGTGTGACTGTCATCGCTCTCTGGCTTTCCTCAGCATGTGGGGTTTTGACCTGGGCTGAGGGCCCCACCACCCAGCGCAACTCTTCCTGGGGACTTGACAGGAAGGATGTCACTGGTCCCCTCTGAGATCTAGCCCTGCTCAGGAGTGGGGTGTGCGTCTCCGCCTTTCCCTGGCCTGAGTAAACTCTGTAGTGAATTTAGGCTTTCACAGAAGGGAGGAAAACACAGCAGGTCAGAATATCCAGCTTTTGTCCTGCTACAAACCTGGAGCCGAGGGAACGCCAAGGCTTAGCTGCTTGCAGAGAGTTTCAGCAAAATGGAAAAGAGAAAATGGAGAATAAAATACTATGTCAAATTTATGTGTCAGTAAATGATCAAAATCATGATCTCATTTATCTTTGAGGATGCTTAGGTTTACAGAAGTTACTTCCTAGAAAAACTCTCTACTCTAGTTGTGTTATCTATAAAATGGCAACAATAACAACAACAACAACAGTAATAATGACAATAATTTCTTCTAAGGGTTATTATAAGAATTAAATTACTTAATACCTACAAGTTACACCGAACAGTACCTGGGTCATAGTTATGCTCTTAAAAGCTATGAGCTGCTTCATTGGTCATTATCCATTTGACCACTGAAGACTGTAATGGTTTTATTCTGTGTGTGGTGCTTAGTGTGCGCCGTACTTAAAGCGCTTTGCCCATTACAGCACTCGATTCATTCTTGGTGATTCTTACTTGACAGAAGGAACAGGATTTGTCCCACAGATCCCAGAGGAGAGTCTGCACCCTGAATAACTATTCCAACTATTGCTCACCATATGTCCACAACCAAAGAAAAAATAATTTTGGAGGGCAGGAAATGAGCACACATGTGCATGTCTGCAGAGAGTAGCCTGCTGAAATCGACACGTAAGGCATATTTACCGCAGAGGCAAATGCCTTCATGTGTTTGTAAGTGGCTATTTCTGAACATCGAAAAGGAATGAAGAGAGAAGCTAAATTCAAGTGGCATCACGTGTTTGTTATTTTGGAGCAAGGTTATGTAGAAGGAGAGCATCCCTCATGCCTGGAAAACTTTTAAGGGGGGAGAAGTGAAGTATTTAAAGGTATTTTAATGATCATGAAAGGCACTGGCTTAATAGGGCAGGAAACTACAGTTCTCGTTTTAGTCCCAGAAGGAAAATAACAAGGCTGTAGCTTAGCCTTCCCTGAAGAGTCATAAACTGGACTGCAAAGAGGGAGCCCCTGGAGACACCCTCTCTGGGTCTCTGCGGCCCCTTAACTGCGGGTCCGTCTGCCTGGGTTTCCAATGTGCTTGTTAATTAGTGATCCCAGCACTGTGCTCAGGTAGCAAGCATCTGTGCGGGGTCTGGGAGAAGCCGCTGCCTTCCTGCATGAGGGCTGGGGCCCTTCCTGAAGGAACTGGCTTATTTAGTCGCGTGTGTTCTGCTGGCCCCTTGGCCTTTCACAGTCAGAACTCCCATCTACCTGGCTAACCTGCCTTCTCTTCTTCCCTGCTCACAACCAGAAGTCCTTACGCTGTTTGTTACTTGCAGCATGGTAGGCACTAATTTTTGTCATCTGCAGTAGTTACATCTTAAAAGTCACCAGGACCACTGGCTTAGGGAATACCAGACCCTGGCTGTGGGGGAGATACAGTTAGTTTCCTACAACTTTCTGCTCATAACATTTTCAATAACTGATCAATACATAATGTTTTATATATGTCGGCATAAAGACATCTTAAAAGCTGATAATTGAGTACTCTGTCATTAGCTGGGAATCTCGGACTTACTGAAATAGATGCCTTGGGTTGTGCAGGCCCTGAAAAACTCTCCTCCGCTTTTTTTTTTTTTTTTTCTTTTAAGATAGAGTCTTGCTATATATTTCAGACTACCCCTAAATTCACAGCTCAGGCTGGCCTCAAACTCAGCAATTTTCCTGCCTCACCTTTCTAACTTCTGGAATTACAGGCATGTACTCAGATGCATGGACACCTCCTTTCATTTTATCATCTACGTTCCAGCTTGTGGGCTTGAACTGTGAGTCCAGAAGTTTTGCTTGCTCTTGTCACCTGAAGGTTACTATAGCAAACGCTGTCCATCATACTGTCTCTGTCGACAACTTCCCTCTGTCAACTTCCCTTTTGATGTTGTCTGCTCGGGGGGAGGCCATTCTTTAAAGATACTAAGAGTTTATTTTTGATCTTCTGGATTTTTTCCATCTTTAGAGGAATTTTACTCTTTATGGAACAACAACATGCCTTGGAAGTATGGTGGGGCCCTCGGGCCAGGGCATTAAAGACACACTCTACAATGTTCTGTGGAGGCCATCAGTAGGCTGTAAACCTGGGTTGCATTAGCCCTGTTCTGGCAACTCCATCTAGGCCATTCCATGGAAGGTATTAGGAAAGAGGAAGAATGTCCAAACAGAACAATTCCAAATGAGAGGACACAATCCTGGAAGGTTACAAGGGCCCTATAGAAGAATGAGCATCCCAAAGAAACAAGGACATGAAATAAAGTCAAGAGGGCATTCCTTGATCATAAGACACAAAGATGGCAACAATTTTCCTCCTGGTTTTTAATAATTTTCATGCTGGAATCAATGGTGTCTTTTTCAAGTACATGTGGGTACATGTCCAAATGAGCCCTCCCACTCTGGTTCCCTGAGTTCAGTCACATTTGTGTTTTGATTGCTTTATCTCCAGTCAGCTTTTTCCTCTATTCTATTTGCCCCAGCCATGTCATCCTACTTTTTATTGACCTCTCTTTCCATTCCTCTGTACTCTATCCCTACCCTTTACATGCACAGGGACAAGTAATATACTGGGTTTGAACCCAAAGCAAATTCTTCTCCAAACATATGAGAGATCAATTGTCCACAATGGTATTGAGCACATTTTCTTTGGGGCCATGTTTAGAATGTATGTGGCGTGATCTTTAGCATGGAAGGAAATCATAATAGGGAAAATGTTATTGCAACTCAAGGAAGAAAATCTCTACATAATATCAATACTACCTCCGCAAAGCCATTTAAGAAATATTTCTGCCATGTGGAGGTCTTCAGTAAGTTGTGAACCTACTGATGAGGTTCAACTTGAGGATTGCTGAGTTTGAGGCCAGCTTGAGCTGTGAATTCTAGGGTAATCTGAAATATATAGCAAGACTCTTTCTTTAAAAAAAAAGCAGAGGAGAGTTTTTCAGGGCCTGCACACCCTAAGACATCTCTTTCAGTAAAAAAAGGGATTTGGCATGAGGAGACTGTTTTTATCCATGAGACAGAGAGGAAAAGAAGTTCAGGGACACCTATGTCGAATGACTTCGCAGACTCACATAGGATGGTGGAATGAGGGGCAGATCCAGCCAGGATTCCTGGCTCCACATTAAGCCAAGCAAAGCACAGCTCAGCCTCCACACTTCCCTGTGTCACACGGCATAGCCTCCTGCCTGGAGAAACCGGCTTTACACTCCACCGAACCCAGAGAGCAAACCCTGGCCCGCCGAGCTCTCCCCATGCTCTTTCTGCAGGTGACTCGTGGGCTTCTCCGTTCTGTAGCTCCCTCATCCTGGCATGGAGAAGCCCCCTTTCCATGCCAAGCCTCAGACTCGACTAAGTGACCAGAAAACCTGAGCTTCTGGATGTTGGTCCACTCTGAGAAAGAAGGGCTTCCAGTGAATGGATCGAATGTACTTATATTTTTGCCATTAGCAAAAATAATATCCGAGACATAATGTCTGACACTAGCCCCAGAAAGGGTGGGCAGTTCACTATGGCTCACAGCCTCAGGGAACCCACCTCACATCAGCGCACTCAGCTGTGGAACGCACCAGGAAGAGGCTGCTGAGGGCCATGACACCTTTGTGACTGAGGCACCTTCCCAAAGCCCTGCTTCTGAGCATGGCTGCTTTCAGGGCAGAGTTTAGATCCAAACCATGGAAGTACTCAACATCAGCATATGTCATCTTAACACCCCCAAACGGGATCCCCTGACTCTACCTATTCATAAGCCAGTAAGCCAGTAAGGGTTTATTAGCACTAGCAGGCTAGGGGTGGAGCACCGAGGGAGGGAAAGACCTAAAGGGGGCATAAGCAGAGCTTTACCTGAAGGATAAAATGAGTGATGCACAGAGTCTCCGTTACAGGAATTCGGCTCTGCTGTGGTAGGGAGAGAGCACTGGTCTGGACTGGGTTTGGGCTGTAATTTTTTGATACCTGGTTTATTCATGGAGACACCAGAAAGTATGCAGACTGCTCAAGGTTACTCCCCTAGGGAAGAAGTTCTCTTTAGGAAGGTTGGAAGGGATGACGGCATAGAAAGGGTGTTTGCACAGGTCCCAGGCAGCTTCTCCCAGGAAAGGCAACTCTTATATATGCCTCTGCGAAGCCAGCCTGGGCACACATCCCCGCACTCAGCAGCAGCCCATTCTGATCGTGAATATGCCTTTCAAGAGCGTGCAGCATCTCTTCCCTGAACTTCCCACCCACGGCTGCATCGCCATTGGCTAGACTCGCCAGGTCCCTGCTGCCCAAATAATCAAGCAAGAACACTCTCCATCCTGACTGCCAGGGTCCTGTGTAGTCCTGGGACTCCCCCTGTGGAAGGCCATGCAGGAGCTGGAACACGGCCCACCCTGCTCACTGGCCGGCTGAGGCTCAGCCAGGTGGTGAGCCATCATGTCTCCCTACCACTAAAGCATAACAGAACAGCTTTAAGATATTGCTCTCATTTTGTATTAGATACGTTTTCTTCTCTTCCAGAACCCATAAGGACCTGTGAGAGTTCAGGGAAAGATCCTGTGACCCAGTGCCTAAAGGGCATCTGGGAGCTGTGGGGAGGGCTGCACTCTACCCTGTGCTAGTCTTGTGAAGCTCATAAGTTGCTTTACCTTTCTGAGCTTCCTTTACACCTCTGTGAAAGGAAAAGCAGGACAGCAGTGCTTCTTGTGCAGGTTGTTGTAAAGATTAAATGAGATCTGCAGATGACAATGACTGGCACAGACATGCTGAGCACAGTGCCTGAGATGCTGTGGGGATCGGCCCAGGACTGCTGCTTATTATTGAGTTTCAGACAATGGGTGGTCACGTGGGCTGCGGAGGGGACTGAAGGTGGGGGCTGGTGGGCTCTGAGAGTCATGGAGAAGGGGACTCCAGGGTAGAGGAAGCCAGGGCCTGAGGCACAAAGAGGCATGGGGGAGGCAGGTGCGGCGGCCAGGGCTTCTGCAGTGGCAGAGAGGGCAGCAGAAGCAGGCACGGCAGAGAGAATAACAGAATTTAAAAATTTTGTTACATGGGAGACAGTCTGGGCTTTTATTAGGTAGATAATTGGAACTCATTCAAAAAGTTTCTGAACAGAATGGAACTTGGTAAAATGCCTTTAAATGGTCTTTGGGAAAGATGAACCAGACAGGAGTGAACAGGAAGAATAGGTGGCGGATACTGACAGGAATTAATCGAAGCCAATTTGCCTTTCTCCTATGCCTACAGTTAGATCACGTTTTCCAGCCAGATGAAGCCACATGACGCAGGCCTAGCCAGTGCAAAGATGCTGGAAGAGATCTGCGCAGCGTGCAGGCCTACCCCAGGACGTGGGATCACATATACTCTCCTCTATGTACCTGTGAGAAGCAAATCTGACAGAGAGCTTCCAAACCCTAAGGGATCTGGGCAGAGTACAAGTCAGGAGAAGACTATACGAATGACCACACGGGTCAGAGCTCTGCCTCCTAACCAGTGGATTTTATGCAACTAGGCAACAAACATCTACTAAGTAATGTCACTTAAGCAGTTGGGATTACTTGTTACCTTGGTTAGCTTGCCATGATCAAGGCAAGATAGAATAAAGAAAACGAAAGAACAAACAGGGCTATGGCCATGATTTAGGTGTGAAATGAAAAGCTCAGGCTAATTTGGTTGAGAGTGATGTGAGAGTAGGTGAAACGTGTTTCCTTGGGTGGAATCACGTGGTCTGGAACTAATTAGATAGATACAGTGCATCTAGGAAAAGGGGTAAAATGAAAAATGGAAATTTGTTTTTTAAAAGTTGCTAGTTTTTTTTTAAAGCTTCTAGTTTTTTTAATGTAGTGGTTAAGAAAATAATGGTGCCATTGACAAATTATCAGAAGGGAACAGAAGTCGAGGTAAAGATGATGACGTATGCTCTATTTGTGATGGATTTGAAGTGATGATATGAAAACATGCATCTGGATAAGAGTATGATTTAGTCTTATGAGGCCCATAATTATTGCGGCCTATATTCCTGGTGGGGGGAGTGGCCTGACCGCAGCCCTCACCTTCACCTACTAGCTCGACGCCTCTAACTCCTACCAGTAGAAACAGCCCAAAACGTCTCGAATCATTGCCAAATGTCCCCAGAAGTGAGACAAAATCATGTCCATTTGAGGAGTACCGGCCTAGAGAAAACTGAACATGTGGGTTGGGGTGCATGGGCCAGCCTCTGGGAAGATCTATATAGGTGTAGTCCAGGTGGCTTTAGTTCTGCAAGGTTGGGGGTTCTACAGATTGCCAGAGGTCAGCAGCTCAGCACAGGCCTATTGGAAGGTGTCTGCAGGATCTCAGGCCTCTCTCAGGGCCAAAAGAGACCTGGCATCTCTGAGGGATGTGTGTTTGTTTCAATATATTATAAGCTGAGCCGGTAACAAAGCTTTCCAAATGGCACAAGCAAATCTCCCTGACGGCAACTGGCAGCCTGGTTTGGGAGGATTCCCTTTTCATTTCCTATGCTTTATGATTTTCTTTTGCTTTTGCTTTTCAAAGAGCATTTTTACAAGCTAGTATTCTATACTGCTCTGCCTGTACTGTGAGCAAAGATAAATATTTTCAATGTGTTTTCCGAGGCATGTGCTCCCATTGAGAAAATGTATCCCTCATGGACACAGCTATTTTGACCTCATTAGCTGTGTAGATCAGAAGGAATTTGACAAACAGGGGCCTCTACGCCCAGGAAGTCTCCAGGGGAGCTGGGGGTTGGGACCACAGTGGGGGCACCTTTGGGTTTCCCAAAGGGTTATAGCAGGAGGCTGAGAGGAGTCTAGTGAATAAGTTCATCTATGAGAGAGGCCTGAGAAAGTGACCTTGCTCTTGGTCCCCAACTCCAGGGTCCCACTTAGCAGAAGTAGTGAGGAGAGAGTGGAGAGCAGGTTCAGAATTCTACAGAGGCTCCAAGACCACCCCAGGGAAGCTCACACACACACACACACACACACACACACACACACACACACACGGCAAAATCTCCAACAGTTAACTACAGTGGCTTTCTTCCCCAAAGGCATCCCAAAGGAGGTTTTATTGGGTGAAGAATGGCTTACTCATTGTAATTTGACAAAGAATTTCCCAGTTTTAGCCCTGTTAAGTTGCACATCCTGGGAATCTTTTCAGTCCTTGGCTACCTGGGTAGCTTGTTCACACTACCTGGAAGATGAATCCCAAGTGGGAGCTATTTATGTCCCAAAGAAAACAGGAGAAGCATGCTGTTCCCAGTTCCATTCACATCACCCACAATGTTAAAACTCACCCCCAGTGTTAAAAACCAAATATAATGCAGGACAACCCTGCATTATATTTTGGATCTAGATTTCTGGTTTCAGACTTATTATTAGCTGAATGACTTCAGATAAATCACTTAACCTTTCTGTACCAAAGTTTTCCTTCTGTGATTTGGGGCGATTCTACTTCAACACTTTTATGGTTCATTTTAGATTAGTGTATTTTAATCATTTGGCATATATATGTTGCAGAAGTATAGAAAGTGATGATTATTACTGTAATTAATACTTCATTCCCAAGATATTAATTACAGCCCTTGAGAAGGGTGACTTTGTAAACCACCATTAGCTAACAAACCAGAGAAATCAGTTGTCTTACCTGAATTACCAGTAGCCTTTGCAGAGCTGGCAATGCTGTTTTGAGAGTATCATGAGGCATTGTCTCTGCTTGACTCATGCAGTTCTACTCTTCAGTTTCTCCCCTTCTCAGTCTCCTTTAATAGAGCCTCTTAGTTCTGAGCCTCTACATGTTGGGAGGTTGAGCCAAAGTTTTAGACTTTGAAATATCTTGGTCTTATCTCCCCATAATTCTTAGATGATTTGAACCCTTCAATCCAGCTCATGACTTTAAAGCCTAGTTTTTATTCACACAAAAACTCCTGATGTTTCACCTCTAACCTCGACCTCTCCTCTGACAACATACCCAACTCATTCTCCCCACCAGGCATGAGAGTCCCTCTGTTTCCCATTTCTGGAAACATGTCACATCAGACTCGTGTTTTTCTTCCCTCTGATGGCAGGGAGGTGATTCTGCGCTGTTTACCCTTGTCCATGATTCTGTCACCTAGCCCTATTTTGATCCTCACAGGCATTTTTACTCTCAAGCTTCCTTGGTATGAGACTGCATCATGGGTTGATGTGTCTGAGATAAAAGTCCTTGGGGGGCATCTTAGCAATCTTTCCTTGAAGCATAAAGGACTGAGGCAAGAAGCAATTAGCATCCTTTTATTAAGTAGCCCGGAACAGAAATGTTGTGGCAACTTCAATTCTGCCCAAGGACATTGTTTCTCGATTTATCTTTTATTTACACTTTTTTATTTACTAAAGTGAGCTGATAAAAGAATTAGCTGACTTAAACAAATATACAAGGATTTAATCTGCATGATGTGACACAGCAAAAATTTTATCATCTTAATAGTCATCATTTGGTAGCTGTCAGTTGTCTCTTTGGGTATCTTAAATCATTTATGGAACAATGTAGTGATGTAAATAATGAATCAATAAGTGCCTCTGGACATCTGTGAACTATTATTTTCAATAACACTAGAAAAGGCATCTCATGGCATTTTTGAGAGTAAATATAATATTTTAAAATAACTAATTGGTGATATATAATTGGTTTAACTTGCAGTGTGGCACTGGACCAGTTCCCTAACTTCCCTGAATTGAGTTTTACTGATTGTAGAATAGAATTCCATTGATGGTAGACTAAAAGAATCATAAATTTCAATCTGCATATGTTTTTCTAACTCTTAAAACTGTTGGTCTGGAAGACAACTTGGTTATCTAGCAGTTCAGGGATTTATACTGATTCCCATGTGCTACTAGATTATGTTTTCAGCACATATGCATGCAAATAATGATTGTGTGTGGCATATGAGCACATACAGGCTGGAGGAGGAGGCTTGCGGGATCTGAGGCTATGACTCGGAGGTATCATCTGCTTCATTCTCCGGTCTTTAGACAAAACCATGCTCCAAATTACCTAAACAGATGAAGAAGTAATGTACCAAGATTTCCAACAACTCTTGAAGATTTTGTTTGTGTTTGTGTTGGTAAGAAATTCCATCTTTAGGTTAAGCTAAAATCTCTCAGGTAGCCCTCCAGTCCTGACCTACCTATGCTCCGTGGAAGATGGGTGAGCACAGAGAGTGCACAATATGAAGCTTATAAAAGTGAGTCTTCATTCAATCTGTAGGAAGAGTTAGATTGGAAGGAGTGGTAGAAGTCTGATAAATATGCAAACAGCGAAAACCTCCCCTGGCCTCCCAAAAGATAGGGAGGGAGAAGGAAAGACAGAAGCTTATCCATCTACTTACCATCTATTGATCTGGTTATTCGTCTATGACCCCTGAGGAGCAGTTGCAATCCCTTCTGCTCTGCAGGTCCCGTTGTTATGTTAGTGTTTCTGCCTTCACCGGCAAAGCGATGTCAGAGGCGCTCATCCATGCTAATACTAGACACACCACCAAACAAAAACTCACACAGAAGTGTGAATTTGAGGGCCATTTAACACTGTAAATTTCCCCCTTGTATAACAATTATGGAAACACACATGCTAATTGACAATGCAGTTCGGCCCTGCATGAATGTGAGCAGTGCTCAGTCTTCCTTGTAATTCTTCTCTTTATGGCTGGGGGCAAGCCTGTTCGGCAGAAGTCACACCCAGCCCTGGAGCAGAAGGGGATTCTTTCTATGCCTGGAGGACTCACACTGCTGGAAACAAAACCTTGCTCCCTCTGCCTAGGACTGGAGTTTTAGTCCAAATGGGTGCTGCTTGTTTCTTGGTTTGGAAACGGGAAATTTTATTTCGTCATTGTTATTGGCGCTTTACACTCACAGTAACTGAGGGCCATTTGCATAGGCAGGAAAGGAGGCTGTGGCTCATGACCAAGGTCCTTCAGATGCCAGGCAATGGCAGTTGTGCACTACATTTTGGTAAGAACTTCATGCTTACCAGGGACTTGAGCAGTATCTAAAAAGACAGATTTAAAAAAAAAATTAAATTAATCCTGGTTATACTATCTAGGGTACTAATTGCTGCCAACAAATCAGATGCCTCTCCAGAAGTCCTGAAGTGATGGCTAAATGTGGTCATGGCAGGCTACTTGGCTTTGGGTCCTGACTCTACCCTAATGGCTAGAGGTTCCTGGAGGAACCTGCTCAGTCACTTTGAGTACCATGCTCTTCCTCTGGAAAGCAGGGACAGTACTGGCCCGTGGTGAAAGCTTAAAGTGGCTGACTCTGTTGAGCACTCATTTGAAAAAACAGCAGGTTGCCTTGACAAGAAACTGGAAGGTGCGATGTGGTTAGCCTTGGGGACAATCAGGTGGTTCTGAAAGGCTAGTTTAAAATGATAACTGATAGATCACTGCATTTGACCCTCATTCACAGCGTCCCAGTCTATGGCACAGATGCAGCCTTCATTGCCAGGATGGTCATGGCTCAGCCCTTGACTCCAAGAGCACCCGCTTCATGTCATGAAGTTGTTCTGAGGGTAATTAAGTGAAGCCAGAGGAATGTGCTTCAGAAGGCTTGAGAGCGGCGCACTTGATGTGCACAGAAGAGTCTCCATTTTGCCCCTCATGTTGCTCTATTACCTCTGTTAATAACAATATCACAAGTTAAGTTATAAAGAGATCAAGGTGAAGGCACTGCATCGGATGATGACCTTGCTGGCACAGTCCCAAGGTGTGCAGGGCATCAGATGGCAAGGAAGAGACAAGGAGAGTGCAGCTGTGGGTGTCTCCTCTGACTTCCCCCCTTTTTATAAAGCCACCAAGATCCAGTCTTGAGAGCTCCACCCTAACAGCATTACCTCTTCTACTACTCCCTACATCTCACCTCTGAGGAGGATAGGTCCATTCCCCTCTGTTTGTGACTCACAACAGCAATTAAATTTCCATACAAGAAGTCTTCGGGGAGGACGCTCAAGCCATATTCAAACTGCGGCACACTTATTCCTTAGAGGTCTTCAGGTTAGCAAACGTGGCTGCAGAGATTCTGTGTGTGAACAGAGGTGCACAAGGCTTTGAACTTGAACTCCTGTCAGAAAAGGAAGTGGGGAGGAAACAGGCTGGCCATTGACGTCCAGCAGCTTCTCTCCTTGAGCCCCATGATGGCCTCCAAGATGATTTTAGTGCTTTTGTTGTTGCTTTGTAAGTCTGACTTCAGAAGAGTGAGGAGAAAAGGGGGGCTGAGGATGTGAGGAAGGAGGAAATGAAACAGAGCACTGGGATGAAATTAAAATTACAACTGGACTTGAATTGATAATTCTCTTCCTTAAAATGTTTTGGTACCTGTGACAAATACTTAATTGAGGAGGCTCAGAAGTTTCCAGTGACATGTCTTTACAGGTGTGTCCTCACAGCCACCTACTTACAAGCATGTGTAAGAATATGGAGGGTTTTTTTTTACTGGATTTTGCAGGGTATTTCTATTTTATTTATGCTTTTGTGTATTTGCTTTGTTTGTATGATCTCTCAGTAGCCACAGCCTATTGTTTTTAATATCAGTCTTGCTTTCCTTCCACCTGTACCTCCACTTCTCTTTTAGTACAATGAGGTCTCAGGGGATATGGAGGGTGGGACTTGGCCGGGAAATAACTGTTAGATTACAACATTTTATTGGTTGTCAAAGCTCTAATGACTTTGGCCACCTAACTGCAAGGTAAAACCCTTGTGATGTCATATAACAGGTTGCTATGGGCTTGACAAACCTTTGTGAGATAAACAAGAGAAAGGAGCTGAGAATACCCACAGCACACCCCTGCCCCGCCACGAGTGCCCATCACCACCCAGGGGCATTCCCTTCCTGCTTATTAGCCCCTGAAGGGCGTTTTTAAATATAAAATATATATAAAGTCTTCCCAAATCAGAAAGGTCTCCAAGTCTCCAGTTTAATTGGAATGGAAAATGCTAACTAATTGGCATCAAAATTTGATTTGTGGGAGAAACCTCCCTTTTTGTTGGAAACACAACAGTGTGTCTGGGAATGCAAGCCCAGTCCTTCAAAAATCATCTGTGAGTGCCGCCGAGGAATCAATTAAAGTTGATTTGGCATATCTGCGTTTGACAAATATAAAGAAATCTCTGATTAGGCCGAGAAGAAAAGAAGCTTTTCCTTTCTTGCTCTCTCTTCCTCTCTCTTTCCTCTGCCTCTTCCTCTCTTCTCCTCATTTCCCTTTAAAGGCAGGAGGTGTCAGAAGGGGGTGGGTAGTGATATGCAAAACACGGCCTCCATAACCAAAGTAGCCTGCAAAATTAGGTGTCAGCATGCAAAGCTTATTGATGTATGAATGCGGAAAATGAAAGGCGGCAGTAGACAGCCGGGGCTAAAGGTGAGACAGGCACAGCAAGAGCAGCTGTAGATCCACGTCAAGGTGTTGCTATATGAGCTCGGGTTTTTTCTGGAGGGCCACAGCCTAACAAGGTAAGCCTGGCCATGAAATGATGGAACAATGCAATAGAGGCACACACAGTGTGAATACCAAATAAATTGACGTGGTGCCTCTCCACACCCCCTCCTGCTCCTCCTGCACGGCCACCCCCTTCAAAGTATGCCTGTGTATTCATTAATAAATTCATATTCTGAGTTTTCAATAAAAGAAGAGAAAATGCAGTGTAAACTGGAGTTACTTAGTGACACCCAGCTCATTGCTTTTTATTGTTGCTTGCAGCTACGAAGCCTTCACAGTGCACTAGTAGAATTTATTACTGTCTGTCTCTGTGGCAAGTTGGCGAAGTGTGCCTTTTGAAGAAAATTGACCCACACTTCATGAATATGATGAAAAATGCCAATAACACTACAAAGACGAAGCTCTTGACATTACTCTGCAAAGAGCTAAAAGACAGTAATGAAAGTATTGCAATTACAAATCATTACCTCCTCTCTAGCCAATCGCCAGCTTCCCTCCTCTTTTTTTTTGGACCATTCTCAGGCTCTGCCGGCTGCCCCAGGTGCTGTTTTGCAGAGCATCATGGGAAATGGTAGATGTGTGAAGGCTGCAGATGATTTCTCAAAGAGGGGAAAAAGAGGCAAGAGGCAAAGAGGGGAATATGGGAAGGGTGGCTATGATAAAAGTGCCCCTGAAAAGGCGGAAAAAGCAGAGTTTTTAAAGCCAGGGATCAGAGATCATGACCTTTCTACATGACCTCTTCCATCTACAGAGTGGAATTAGGAACTTTCCACTTCTTTGCTAAAACTGTTTTCTCCTGGCTGGGTTCCTTTTAGTCTGACGTAAGGGAGAATACCTTTCATCTTTTATTATTTGTTAAAAATCCAATTCAGACTTTAGCACATACCTTTGCAAAAAATTTATTAATGTATTTGCAGCAGGAGAGGCTGGTCTACTTTATTGTCCTAAAAATGATCCTGAAAAAGACAGAACAAGCAGCACGACTCAGTTTAAAGGGTAACTTTAGGGTCACCACATAACTCAATGACGACAGCCCTTGTCCTAACGGTTTTGACAATGTCCTGATGCCTTCTGTTGCTTGCTGATCCTTACAGTCCTGGTTTGCTTTGTTTTCATTTATTTGAGGTGTATACAGATGGAGTATATGAATAGTTGCATTTCCTGACTTACAATACGCTTAATCTTAAAGGAGAACTGGTGGCTTATCTTACTTAGAAGGACAGACTTATTTTCTACTTCTTCTATAATACAGGCTATTAAAAATCTTGAAAATTTATAGAGAGTGTATGAGGTCAGAAATAGAATGAGGGAAGAATTTATAAAGAAAAGAAAATGACAGCTTGTGAGACTTGCCTGGTGGGGGGAAACCTCAGATCAAGGAGAGATACAGAGACTTAGTTATTTGACTTTCAGGTGGCCCTCCTGCCAAGAGATCCCCTCCCCTATTTCCTGGTGAAACGTTCTAGCTCCATAATGCTCTGCTAATTAAAGAATCAGTATGATTCTACAGCAACCCATTAAAAAAGCAAATTTCCTTAAGAAGGACAGGAAACTATTAATCACTCAACTTAATCAGAAATTGCTACATCAGATTTTTTTTCCCTTCTAAACTCTAGCTGTAGGTCCAGGTGACACAGGACATTTTGCACCGTGGTGTTTCATACACACAGAGAGACAGGGAAAATAAGTCTACCTGGACCTGGCCAATGTTGGATTTTGAAGACCTTAGAGATGCTGAGTTTTGAAAAGAAGAACAACAGATGGCACAGATGTATCTGGGAGAAACGTACAACTGGGGTCAATATAACTTACGCTATGTTACCCAGGGTAAGTCCTTTGGCCACAAAATGGGAAGAGCTTTCTTCCTGCTCTTCTTCCTCCTTTCTCTACACTGCATATTTTATTCTTTTATGTTTGCACTGATGTAGAATTTGGCTTAATTGTAACATTGTCACAAATCAGCTTTTGAGAGTAGGCACAGGGATCAAAATCAATGAAAAAATTCATGGTGTATTCGCCAGTTGCATTAAAACTCCCTCCACACAAACCTTTGCATTGCTAACCATACTTTAGGCACAGGGTACGTACTGAGAGCTATGGGGCTCATTGGTTACAAGTGGATAATGAGGGACCATATTCTGGGTACCAGTGAAAACGAGGAGCAGCCAGGGCCACTTGATCCATTTTCTTTCCTTCAGGCAAGAAAACGCTCACCAACAGCACTGAACTTGTATAGGTTTTATTTCAACTTTTTAATAATCTCTTACACTTGCTGGCTCATTTGCTTATTGTATTAGGGTTCTCTAGAGGAGCAGGATCAATAGAAAATATATGTATTGTTATGCAAGCAGATTTATTAGGCACACTTATAGGCTCTGAGGTGGAACAACTCACAATGGCCATCCGTGGGGTAACAGGCAACAGAACCCACAGTGAGACTTTGTATTCTGGGTAGAGAGGAGCTGCTAAGCCCAACAAGATAGAAACTGCAGAACGACAGGGACTGAGGCTGCAGCGCCACTGCAGAGGTGAAGCCCTGGAAACACACTGCAGAGCTGTGAGTGAGACTCTCCTTTGGCAGACTGGACACCCATGCCCAGGTAGTGACAAAGACCGGAACTCCTCCCACACAGGAACACTTCATCCTCCCCTTTTACTTTCCCCGGGCTACCAGCCCACTGGTTGTTACCACCCACATATGGGGTGGGTCTTCTTTCCTCAGTTTGCTGGCCTACATGCCAATCAGACACATCCAGAACCGTGCTTTATTCATCTTCTAGGTGGTTGTTTTTTTAATCCATTCAAGTTGACATATCATGATTTATGGTCACACTTGTGACAAGAACATCCAGGTTCAACACCTTTGTTTCTGGACCACACTGTCAGTAAAAATCCATTTCAGGACTGATGGTCGCTGGCATATTCATCACCACACTTCCAAACCATCTTCGTGGCATTCACTACCAATAGGATAAACAATTATCTTCTTCTGAACCTCAAAATCTCACACTGTATGCCAGGGAGCTCCTCGTCATGAAACACAGTTGGTGTGTGAGAGTGGACTAACTTGTCTTCCTTGGGCTTCACCAGTTAATTGAATCTCAGTCTCCCTAGGAAAAACACTCTTTTAAGGAGTGGCCAGTATATCTTGTAAAGAGGAAGTCTGATCTCTGATGGTCAGACTAACTAAATAAGGTATCTGTTTTCCAGAGAACCATTCTTTCATTCCACACGAACACAGCAAGTGCCTGGTATTTGTCTGTATTGCTTCTAGGCCATGTGAATACATGAGGGACTCTCTCTAAAGCTTGAATATTGAGTGGAACCAGGAATGAAGCTGCCCGATACACAGCTGGATACTGCTCCGCCTACGAAAGAGCGAGGGCGTTCTCTGCAGGAGGCAGTATAGTAGAAGGGGTATCCAGAAGCAAAGAGATGTGGACAGTAGAGCTCCTGACTAAGCCTAGATCAGTATTACATGAAAGCTTTATTCCACACTGAAAAGATTTACAATAAGCTATTAGTTAGAAAAAGACAAGTGAATATAAAAGTAACAACTATTAAGCAATGAGCCTGAGAGTCAGGCATAAATAGGAACATGCTATAAACTGTGTATTTACATTCATACCACCAGATTTGTCCAGCCATCAAAAATGTTTGCTCTTCTACCTTCTGTGAAGGAGGAAGAAGGGAGGACATGCCAAATTTCCTCTCTTGATGAGAGTTTATGCACATGGAGCTAAATGGGGTGTTTGAGGTACAGGACTGGGCAATTATCATCGGGTCTAGTCCAGGGCTTGACACACAATTGATGTTCAATTCATGATTTGAAGATCCCTTTGAGTTCAGGGTCTCAAAGAAAATGGATCGATTTTTAGGTCTAACCCACTTGCTCTCAAAACATCCAGCATAGGACGTAGCAAAAGGTACTTATCAGTGGAAGTGTGAGAGATGCAACTGAATTTGATATGACACCAGAGAACCTTTGGTATAGAAAGACAAAGACAGATCACTATTTATTATGGACCCAAGTACTTAGCATATGCTGACAGATGCTCATAAATATAAATTTCTTTCATGCTTGGTGTATGAGTTGGATTAACACCTGGTTTGGCTGCTGCAACAAAAACTCCCATGTTTCAGTGGTTAAACACTCCAGATATTTATTTCTTGCTCATGAAACAATCTTATGTGAATATTCCTGGTTTTCAGAAAACTTTCCTTCATATGGGATTAGACTTCTATCTTATGGTCTTCTGTCCATTACAGCATGGTTGTTTTCTGTTATCTGCCAGCAAGGAGGAAAGTATTTCAAAATACCAGACTGACCTGCTCACATTCCACAGATTAGAACCCTTCACATCCCATTTGATAAAGTTGTGGGTTAAGGTAGGATTAGGCATCAGCTTCCTAGTGAAAGCTGCACACTGTGAAAGCAGAGGAGGGGATTCTGGGAGACAGTCATTGAGGTCAACTGGGCTCAAGTGTGGTTAGCAGTGGAAGATTCAGGGGTAATGTCCAAATAGAGCTTCCCTAGCCTCTGAGCAGATTAAACTTCACATTAATTATCCTGTTGCCTTGTTCTTTCTACTGCTCTTCACTCTAAACCCAGAAATTTGGAGAAGCAGTGTTAGGGAAGGCAGTGAGATGATGCTGATCCTGTGGCCTCATCATGGAAGAAAATAAAGAAATGATAGGGTTTAGGATTTTTCCAGGTTTCATGTAGAATAAAAGTCAAAAAGAGCAGTCCTCATGGAGTGTGTGAAGACAACCATGGGAAGATGTTCCCCCAGGCCTGTTAGACAGCTCTCTTGCTAAAGTCATGTGCCAAGGGGAACCCCTGACTTTGCCATCCTGTCTCTGCACAGCGCCACTTAGAGAGCACATGTGTGCACTTGTCACTATCTGTCTGACCTGGAGGCAGCACCACGCACAGTCCTGCCTGCGTTATCTGTCCTAGTAGTGTTGCTCCCCACTTCTGGGTGCTAAGGATTCATCATTGGGGAAACAATAAAAAAATCTGTGAGAAGTGTGACCAGTGGGTTCTGGTTTGACAATTGCTTGCACATAGCAGGAGCAACACTGAGGTAGAACATCAGCCAGTGTATCCTACAAACCCGGGCTCATGACGGCTAGAATAGTCATCTCCACTCCTCCTCAGAGTCTTTTTGTCAGCGTGATGTGTATTAAAATCATCGCTCAAAGCCTATGAAGACAGTTTGATTCTAGCTTTGGGGTGCCTTCAAGGGTTCATTAACTTTACACACTTCCTGAACTTGGATTTGTCATAAATGTTCTGGTTGGTTTCCACCAAGGCTGCCCACATTTTTATGAGTGGGCCAAGGAGGCTAACTTGCTTTCTAAGGGGTAGGAGTGATATTGAGCTCAGGAAGAGACCCGTTTTATTGTGCTACAAGCACCACACTTCTTGGTGGAAATAGAAACCAGATTATTGAAAGAATGCAGAGACTTGCTGGCAGTCCTGGGTCAAGGTAAGTCCGTAGTTATATATTTTTTTCTATTTGAATTGCACTAGGGAGAGGCTGGCCTCAGGTGTTTGGAAACCAGCAATCACTCCTTGTACTTGGCCATAGAAATTTGAATGAGGTTGTATACATGGATTCTAATATTCAGGCCATTTTCTTGCTTTGTAAGTAATGCGGTTTTCCCCTCAAGTTTTGCATTTGCTCTAAACTAGACAGCCAGGAGGCCTTGGCTAACGCCTTTTAATATCTAAGCCTTCTACATGTAGTGCTTGGTTAATAATAGGAAAAGAGCTCGAGTGACTCACCTTGACCTCAAGAGGAAAAAAACATTCTTTTAATAATTCTGGGAGTTTATTTGGATTGAAAGCATGCTGCATGTTACACAGTCTTCTTGTAGAGGTGCACAGGTCACACAGCAGCACCCTCGTTTTTTATGAAGTCAGCAAAGATGTAGAGGGGCCAGGCTCACAGCTTCTCTGAGAACTTTCAAATTCATCTTTAATATGTAACCCATGAGCGGAAAGAAACCCTCAGTTTAATGGACTTTTCTCTGAGAACTTTTCTAAATGTATAACCCTTGTGACAATTAAAGTTAAAGGTTCATTTTCTAAATGTCCTTGGAAAAGGGTACCCATTTTGGAGGACTCAACTCACTAATTCTCCTGCTTTGTCACTTTAAGTTTTCTCCTTCACACTAAACTGGAAACTACTGGAGGGTAGAGACAGTCTATTGATCAGTAAAAGATACATAAGAGTCTTTGAATAAAAGAATAGATGAAAATTGACCATTCACTGAAGATTCTCAACCAGGAACAGTTCTTCCTCAAGGAGCCACCAAGTGATGGTGAATATAGGCATATGTATTATTCATCTTCAAGATAGTAATGTATGAATCTGTTTTCTAAACTAAAGCCTCAGTATTCAGGTTTAATAGCAATGTTGGCACTTCATGATGAAGTGAAGAGGAAGTGGGGCTGCAGTTTTGGTCCCCGATCTCCAACAGGTTCACTACCACTGGACTAGGCAATATCCAGAAACATTCTGGATGTACAAATGGGTGGGAGTCACCAATTCTATTGGCATCTAAAAGTAGGGCAAGGGGATGTTCCTACCATCTGACGGTGCACAAGACGGGCCCCTGGAGCAAGGAGGTGTCTGGCTCAATGGCCACAGTGCAGACATTGACAGACCACCATCCACATCCCGCATGCGTTCAAAACTCCTGGCAGAAGGCTCTTTGGGAGTTTCAGTTAGCAGTTATTTATGAAATGCCTTTCATGTTGAAATTCAACCTAGGCATCACCCAGGAAATACCTTGAAATTTTCTCGTCCTTTCTGGTCCTCATTTCAACTTTCCTCCTCCTCTTTATTGCGACAGCCAAGGGGTGGGGAGGGGAGATGACAGCATATTGCAGGAGGGACTATCTGGGATGAAAAGAGCAGACCCTTACAGTTCCTAACTGAATCACAGCAACGCCTTTTTGGACCTTTCCTTCTGAGGATAAATACGACCATGTGCAGGACCGCCTCGCACAGCTGGGAAAGCCCTTTGGAGATGGTGCTGAGGTAGAAAAGCACAGGCACAGGATGTTTGCTCTAATGATGCACTCGAAAGCATTCGGGATTTTTAAACATATGCTTCCAGTCTCCTTCTCTATCTTCATATTGTTGCTAAATTGTAGAAAAGCTGTAAATAGAAATAATGGACTCAGTTCGTTTTTAATTAGAAGGCTGCTGCTTACAGTGCAATCATGACACCACCAAGCATGTCTTCCCTTCTCTTGGAAGCAAAGAATGGAGAGTTCCTGGGGTTTTGAACTGGAGCCAGGTTCCTCGAGTCTGTTGGTCTCCGAGCCCCTGCAATTCCAATGCCTTTCAGTGGCCGCTGGATGATTTTCTGTGTTGCTTAGTAATGTCTTTAGATGAGGTGGAAATGTTATTGTTTCTACCAAGTTAGACTAAGAAACACTTTGGGATGATATTTTGTCATTTTTTTCATATTTGATTGCTACCACCCATCTCTTAATGCAATGAAACGAATAGTCGTATTTAAGTTACTTTTATTTTTCAGATAAAAGCTATAGATTTTTTTTCTGTTAAATTTTTAGACATGTGGATGGGAATAAGGTTATCATGTTGCTCACTATCTATCCAATAAACTGTGTTCTGGGACTACACTATCCATAGATACCACTTCTGTGGTTCAGCCCCCACCCCAGCTGTAAGGCAATATGGGTGCAAAGAAAGCCTACTGTCCTATTATTTAAGGATTCCTTGGATTCTCAGGACTTTTCGTGGTTGCTGTCTCTAAACTAAAATGAAGAAAGCGCTAATGTAGGAAATCCCCAGTGAGACTTCCTGGTAATGGGTGGGAGGAACCACATGAAGATCTACCTCCTGACTTGTTTTCTCTCAGTGCTGTGACTTCAGAATCACTGTCTTCTCTGAGAAGGACATTTCTCTCTTTCCCTAACATGGAATTTTTCCCACTGGTGAACTTTTCCTATTCTGCAGGGCGATGCTAACATGAAAGTATCATGAGAAAACTTACTGTTGTACATTCATACTCTAGTGAGAGTGTCTAAGGGAAGAGTTTGATGGGATGTCAGAATCAGCGTGTTTAGTGGTGCCTAATTAGGCTTTCATGGATAAGTTGGGAGAAAAACAGGTTTAGGAAAAAGGAAACACTAAGAAGTGACTTAGAACTGGTTGTCCAACATGTTAGCTGCTAACTAAACTACATGTAGCTCTTGAGCTTTGGGAATGGGGCTAGCTGAGTTGGGATACAGTGTAACAATAAAATACCCACTAGACTTAGTCCAAAAATCTTAGTATGGAAACATGAACCATCTAATTAATCATATTTTATGTAGATTGTATATTAAATGGCTATATTTTAGCACTATTGCCTTAGATAAATATAAAAATGAATTTTACTTATTTCTTTTTTTTTCTCTTTAAATGTGATTATCAGAAAATTTCAATTTATACATGTGGCATACCTTTCTCATTTGCCTGGTATCTCTGTTGGAACATTCTACTTTAGAATGCTGTCTGGGCACGGTCTCACCCTCCAGGGTGCATTATTGTAGCCTAAAGGTAAACTTTTAAATTTGTCACGGTCTCGTTTAGCCCAAACTATGCTGTAGGTTCAAGTTCTCTGAGTAGTGAGTACTAATATTACATAAAAAGCCCCAGGGCAAGGTTTCAGAATCTTGGGGAACTGAACCTTTAAGGGGTTAGTGGGATGATTCTATTATATCTCTGAAGACTCTAACATTAATTATCAATTTTTTATAGGTGAATTTCACTGCAGAGGACTTTCTTGACTTGCATCAGACTCTTTGAAAGATCACTGACCAAGGCTTGGACACATACTTCTCCAGAGACCTCTGACTCTCCAGGACTAAGCAGAGCTGGTAGGTCCCCAGCACTGGGCATCATGGCAGTATTGCCTTGACTCCAGGCAGTTGGAGAACATTGACCTTCCCTCTGTGGTCCTGTCTCTGTGCTGTTCTCCAAGCCCTGATTGCTTTCTGTGCCTTCCGAATAAACTTCATTTCCCCTATGACAGCATTTAAAGCTCATTGTGTGTGAATATTTGTTTAGTTTCAAATCCATGGATATTTTAGCCACAAAACTCTACTTAATATTCTCAGATTCTAACTTCTTTCAAAAACGGAAATGCTCCACCATCTTTTTTGAAATTCTTTATCAGCCTTCACCCATCTGAGCTGGAATCTGCATTCAACTAAACAGATTAAATTTCCAGGATTAGTGAATCAAGCAAGCAAAGAGCTCCAAAATAAGTAAAAGTAATATAAAATACAATGAAAATAAAACAGTTGACAACAATTAAAATTTTGAGGAACACTAAACCATGACTAGTAAACATGAAGATCATGTGTTCATTAAAACCTTTTATTTAAATTTTAGTGTTTCAGAAAATATTTTATTTTATTTCACTTCATTTTATCTTTTTGACAAGTTTATCATAATTCTTTCAAATATATCCAGAAGTGGGACAGCTAGATCATATGGTAATTCTATCTTTAGTTTAGCTTTTTCTTTTCTGATTTGCTTTTTAATTTTCAAAAAGAATTTTAAAAACCAATAAAAATGGTACAGAATTTCAAAACAAGGTGATAGGGAATTAACAATGGCTATCATATTGCATTTTACTATCTTCAAAGTAGCTGCTCAGATTACCAGGTACAAGCATACAAAATTGATCAAACTACATAAGGACTACCTGTTCCTTTCAGTGAACTAATAGAAATTAGCAGTACATTCATCTTAGCTGTCGTATGTATTTATATATATGTTTCCCGTTCCTTCTTCTCTCCTTTCTCCATCCCAGTCATTCTTTCCTTTTGAGCAGTTGTTTTTTTTTTCCACACAGGCTAATCATTTAATCTCAGAATTTATTCCCACTAATGCTTAAATAAATGTAAATAAAAATGACATAGAATTTTATTGCTGGTGCTGTTAGGAAAAAATGGATATTCTAATATAGAGTTGAAGGAGTTGTGAATTATGCAAAAATTTCAAAAATAACTTGTTACTATATAATCAAATTCTAAATTCTCATATCTGTGACCTGGAGATTACCTTTTAGGAATCTGTCCTACATGAGCATCAGGACAAACGTATAAAAATATGGATTTAAGGTTTACATAGTGATAATCTAAGTCAGTAAAATATATTGAAAATAATTTTAAAAGATAATCATTGAAAAATGAATTAAATTGATCAGTTTGTAGAAGGATACATAAATGTTTTTATTGGAAGACATATACAATATAGCATATATTACTTGATTTTACTTTTTGAAACTAAATATATGTGCATGAATTTATACATACTACTACAAGTACTGTATTTGTTGAATATCTATTGAGTGCCTTAACATTTTATGTTTTCTCATTCAATTCTTAAAATAAATTTAGAATATGTACATTTACTAATTCTACCTATTAGGAAAATCAGACACAGAAAAGTCAAGTAACTAGCCTAAGGTCACATAGTATAGTAAGATTCAACTGGCAATTATCAGGTGCAAGAGTGGGTGGATGGACAGGGTAAAACATGCCCAGGAATGATTCACTGCAAATCTCACCTTCAGGGCTGTGCTATCATGTGAACATTCTACCAAGAAAAACCAGTGGCGCATCTCTGAGCTGTCATGCCTTGTATCACGTTTGATGCCAAGACGAAGGAGGGGCAACAGTGACAAGAGCCGTGTGATGGGATTTTCTTAGCACAACTTTGAGAAGAAACGAGGCAAGTAAATTCTTTAAAGATATATCATCTTTGGGTGGAGATGACAAGAAAGGGCTTAATAATCATATCAGAGAAATGAAACTTAGGAGCAGCATTAAAAGACTAACTCTTCTATTTTAGCTTCCTTTGAAGATGAAACAGTCCCTGACAAAAGGAGAGGATGTGTTGAAAGCTATCAGGCATGTGACACTTAGTAGGTTTTCAGAAAAAGTATCTGTGAAGAAATACAGCTCCCATCAAGTCTTATAGGAATCCTAGGTGGGAAAAGAAACAAGCTCCTGTGAATCAAGTCATGTATTATTCTCATTTAATTTGAAATTTTACAACAAAACAGCTATAACTTATAAGAAGTAATAAAAAGAAGAAGAAGGAGAAGAAGAAGAAGGAGAAGAGAGAGAAGGAGAAACAGAGGAAGGAGAAAGAGGAGGAAAGAGAGGAGGAGGAGAAAGGACCAATGTCTATTTATCTACTGATCTGCTCTTATATCTGGCCTCTGCCCTTAAGAGATAAAGTATTGATCAGTTACCTAAGGAAGTGAGCACAATTCCAAACAATCAGTTTGAAGCCACTGTAAATTTGGAGTGATTATTTCTTCTTTTTTTTATTAGTACATGTTTGCAGCACATAATGTTTGCATTACATGTGTGGGATGGGGACATGCACATATGCATCTTACTTCTTTTAAAATATTTGTGCTGAGGTGAAAGTACAACTACAGGGTCTAAAGCCCCAGCAAGAGCTGAGTTGTGGCAGGCACAGGCAGAACTGGTCTCCTTGGTCTGCCCATCCTGGCTTAACCCCTTGAATGGCCAGTTTGCTTTCAGAAGATGTGCAAAGGGATGATCCTTACAAGGCTTCTTCTTACACATATATGTCTGTAGGATGACTGAGTTAATTCTAATTGTCTTGCCCTGTAGAACATAGTAGATGAGGGGTGTGGCCCTCCAAGGGTCTATTTCAAACCTTGGTTTACTGAGGGAAAGTCAATTAACATACTCTTCTCCCTCAATATTTGATCAGGTGGCAGGAACTTCCAGGTCACAGGATCTCATGCTTCGCTAGAGGTACACAGAACATTTGTGACCTCCGTCAAAAGAAGAAAAGCAGCTTGCTCCTGTGGGTCATGACTAAGCAGGTTTAATGCTCATCCTGCTGTCAAAGAGCTGGACCTGCTCTAAAATGGGCCAGGGTGTCTCCCACAGTCATTTTCAGTGGGGTAATTCCTCTAACTCAGCAGCAGGAAATCTTTTTGCAGCACATGCTTTGGCGTAAGTCACTTGGGAAGAAGATCACGGGTGGGTAAGATCAGACAGGAGAAGGAGGAGGACTAGAAGAAAAAGGGAGAAGAGCAGGTCGGAGGAATAAGGTCGAGGAGGCAGAGAAGGAGCAAGAAAAGAAACAGGAGGAGGAAGAAGAGGGAGGAGGAAGAAGACAACAGTGATGGCAACTCCGATGGTGGGATTTTAATGCGAGTCGTGTCTAGGGAGTTTGGACTGTTCCTTGAGGAGGTGCAGAGCTTCAAATAAAAAGTCCATGGCCAGCCTCCATCCCTGAACTTTCCACTGCTTAGCAAAAGAAGGAGGCAGGAGTTCAGGGATGTCCTTGAAAGAGGTCTGCTCCGAAAGGGTGCAAGGCATACGTAAGTCCAATGGATGGAGAGAGCACCTCCGTGGTGATGAGGCAAGGTCTTCAGACAGCTTGTCCATATTCACGCAGTGTTAGACCATTTTTAAAGCATAACTACCTGGAGTCTCACTTTCTCTCTCTCTCCTAAACTCTCCACGAAGCATTCAAACTGACAGACCGTGCCTGTTCAGACTTAGGAGCAGGTATAGCTCCAGGCTTTAGTAGAAGACCAATAGCTACTTCTACCGACTGTTAGCTCTGAAGTTTTCCAGAATTAGCTCCTCATAACTACAGAGGCCAAGTGTGCAATGTAAGGACCAATATATGTTTTCAACACCTACTTCACTTCATACCCAGTACTAGATACTGTGCAGAATGTATTTTGAAAGTGTAAAATCCTAGGCCTGAATTTATTTACCAATTCATTAGGTAATATTTTCCTATGAGATAAACACTTTGATCATTTAAACACTCATGTTTTTAAGATCCACTTTTAAAATGCTTATGGAGGTCTAGGTACAGGGAAAGACAGAGTATGAGGTCCCAATAGGAAATAAGATAGTTTTTGTTTTGAAGAAGGTGGGGAAAAAAAATGTTAAATTGTGTTGTATGCACTATGAGACTATCAAGATTCTAAAGATTGAGAGACCAAATAGACTGCACAAAATTGGGAGGACCAGAGCAGACCCCCTATACATCCTACTGGAGTTGTCTAATCCCAACATATATCTGTTCATTTATTCATCGAACATGTGGGAACTACTGCATTAAATCTGAGCTAGAATTTGGTCCTTGGATGGGGTGTTGGTGGCTACGGAGGAAGGGAAATTCGAAAGAAGGGAGCAATATAAGTAGGCAGATGAGTTCTCTAGGAGGAATTTAAGCTAGGCATGCTAGCATGTGCCTTTCATCCCAGTACTTGGGAGATGGAGGCAGAAAGATCGCTGTGAGTTTGAGGAAAGCCTAGGCTAAATAGTGGGTTCAATTGCAGCCTAAACTACATAGTGAGAGACTGTCTCAAGTGACACCCCCCCCCAAGGAAAGTGCAGTAAAACAAAATCAGATAGCGTAGTCTGCTGGAACTAACTGTGAGGGACCCTGACCCCTCCCTTCACTTTGTAGATGAACAAGCTGGGGCCAGCCAGAAGGAAAGGACTTGAATTCTGGACCAGGAACTTGGCAAATAGCAACCCCTGGCAAGGCACCAAGACTTGTCACTGCCTTTGCTGCTTCATCCAGAGAACAGAGTGTAGCAGTCCCTGCACGCACATGACACCTGAGTCTCCAGAGCGAAAGCCATGCAGCAGTCCATCTTGGATTTCTGGAAACAGCTGCAGCATGGAGCGCAGCACAGAGATGATGGAGATTTAAAGGAAAAAGAGAAGGAAAATAAGGAAGGCAAGGGGGGAGAGGAAGAGGAGAGAGGAAGGGGAGAGAGGAAGGAAAGATGCCTAGGACGAGTCAGACCATGGTAAGCATCACATGAGCTGACTTCTTTAATTACCATCTCAGCCTTCTGTGTGAAGGAGGCATTGCTTTATTCTGTGTACAAGGGAGCTGAGGCTGGGGATAGTTATGTGTCTTGTCCTAGTTTGCCCACTCAGCGTGGGAAGACCAGGATCAAACCTACATTCATCAGACATCTAGGTTTGTGCACTTCACAACTGCACTGACTACAAAGAGAAAAGCTTCCAGACCACCGTATACTTTGATACTTCGATTCCTACCTCCTCTATAAATGCCAGTTTGATCTCAATCTGTCTCCACCATGGGGGTGATCATGGTGTGCATCATGATTTTTTTCTCTTGCAGCATCATTAATCTTCATCTCTCTCTTCGATTCTGATTATTGGTTCAGTTTTGTAGGGGAGGAAACTGAGGCTCGGACATTCAAGCAAATGGACTCCATTTGCCTCCCTTGTAAAGCACAGAGCTGGAATTCAAACCAGATCCCTTCAGTTCCCGGACCATGTTATTCCATAATCTCATAGGGTAAGTTTCTGAGCTACAGAGGGAAAAGACTGTTTGTTGGTAATACAGTGCTACCTGTAACTTCTCTCCCATTTTCTGTTTGAGATGAAGTTCAGAATTTAACCATTGTGTGAGCTTTGTTTTTCTGCAGCTGCAATCCATTTCATGTATTATGTTCTGGAGTTTGTTTTTAATGGTTGGATCTGACTAGTTATTTATTCAAGAATAAGATGCCCAGGTGCCTGATGTCTTGACATAAATTCAACTTTTCAGGGATGTTGAGGTATTTGCACTAAACCTTTCCTTTGTGGAGAAAAGATATTAGGAAAAAGATGACTTTCTAATGGCAAAGAAAAGGAAAGGCACTTTCAGCATATGATAACCATCTGCTTTAAGAGTTAAAGATGGTAGCTACTGTCTCACCTTCAAAAAATAAATACATCTCCAACTTGGGTCATTGGATAGTTCACACATCAAAACCTACATTAAAAGAAACTTCAAGTTGTGGCATAAACCACAATTCCTTCCTTCCTTCCTTTCTTTCTTTCTTTCTTTCTTTCTTTCTTTCTTTCTTTCTTTCTTTCTTTCTTTCTTTCTTTCTCTTTCTTTCTTTCTTTCTTTCTTTCTTTCTTTCTTTCTTTCTTTCTTTCTTCCTTCCTTCCTTCCTTCCTTCCTTCCTTCCCTTCTTTTCTTTTCCTTTCCTTTCCTTTCCTTTCCTTTCCTTTCCTTTCCTTCCCATCATGGAAATTGAAGTGACTGCCAGGAAGGCATGAAAAAAGCTTGCGGGAAAGCTGGAGGGATTTCTGAGGCCAGGGAAGTCTGTAGTTTGTACTTCCTAGGGCCAATATAAAGCACTTTCCCAAGAGCACAGACTGCAGTTCTGAGAGGCCAGTCAGGGAATTGCTAAATATGTACCCTCTGCCAGCTTCATGGTCAGGGTGTGGTGATCTGACAGAATGTTTGTCTCCATGAAACTTAAAACTGTGTAGGTCTTTACTACACCTTATGTGAGGATGGCTTTTGAACTAAAGAATATACTCCCAGTTAGTCACAGTGAGTATTCTCAGATTGGATGATTTAAGGATGTCTTAGAGACTCTTTTTGCCCCTTTCCCCAAGAAATGTAGAACAACCACTGTGTAGAGTTGGGGCAGTGTCTGTATTATCACCATTGTTGATGAATCCTAAATTTTGAATTTAGAAAAACTTCTTAGTAACATTCAAACGCTTTCTATGAACATATGAAAACATAATTGTTTCTTATTTTTCCTAAAGCATCTGAGAGCAAAGCTATGGGAAGTGGAACTCATGCAGCAGGAGAAACAACTGAGAGGCAGAATAAGAGCAAAAAGAAAACAGCTCACAGTTTTGGAGAGCTTTGATATCCGTGCAGCATTGTGCAGTTGGTATTGAGTATGTTCTCTAAACCTTGTTGTGGTAATGTGGGTGGGACCAGGATTCACTTAGTAAAAGGCCTGAGAGGACTAATGTACATGATAGAGATGCCAGCCAGTTTCTTCTAGGAGGGGGGCCCACAAGCACTTCTCTGACTTGGCATTGCTCTCTGACAGCCTGCAAAGGCAACTGGAATGATGATTACCACGACCAGCTGGTTACCCCGCTAAGAGTGTGTTCTTATCTTCCCAGAGCCACCCTCCCATGGAAAAACATTTGCTTCTTAGTCATTCAATTTTATGTGATTGAACCAGTGGGGACCATAGTTGCAGGAAAAAGACATAAACTTCTCCAATGAATGACTAAGGTAATGAGCAAAAACTTGACCAACCCCAGGATTCTTCTGTTCCAATTCTCCAAGTAACTTCATGGCAATAACCTAATGAAATCATAGCTTCTGATCCTGCTGTCACTTGAGCTGAAATATCTTCTAATGCATTCCATGTTTAGGACAAGACTCATGTTGTCTGCAAAGTGCTTCCTTTTCATTATGGTCCACTCTTCTGGTCTCTTACTGTTCTTACCATTTTCTTAGACTCATTAATTTATTGCTCAGCAGCATTAGATATCAGGGTCACAGGCATTCTTCATAGTGCTAACTAAACTATAAGCTTCTTAAGGAGAGGGACGGTGTCTAATACATCTTCAGTGTCTAAAGAATTACATGACACTGTAGCATATTTTTGAATAGAGCTGAGTTGAATTGACTCATTTATCTGCAATCCAGCTCCAGTGCTAACTTGCCAGCCTTGAGTTGGAATGAACAGTGCCAAAGGATATAAGAAAAATATTAAAGTTGATCAAGTCTTCAGTAGAACAACTCCACTAGAAACCATGAATTCTCTGTGAAGACGGGAGGAAGAACATGCTTCGAATACATAGCCCTGCATCACTATGAGAAAGTGGGTAAAAAAAGGTGAAGGGTGATTTAGAGGAAAGAAAAGAAAATTAAAGAAGATAAGGGAATCCAGAGACTATATTTTGAGACTACAACCAAGAGGACACTTCATCATCATGTATTTCTAGGGCCAGTGTTTTGTAGCAAAGAATCGTTTAAGAGAAAAAGCACTGGGGCAGAGAAGAAGCTGTTCAGCTCATGATATATGAGCACCCAGAAACAACCAGGACAGAAAACGAGGAATAATCCTGGAAGCAAGGCACGAAGCTGTGGAACTGAGAGAAACTAGGTTGGAGGCCCAAGGGCTAGAGACTAGGAAACACGGCCCGTAGTTTGGGCAGAGGGTCATGCAGAGCGAGTAAAGATGGATCTTAAAGTCCCCAAGATCTGATGTGGGCTGATGGGAGCTGCATCTCCTTTGCCCACTCAGCAAGAGAAAGGATGTCCACAGGGCAGCCGTGCCAAGGGGTGTATGCCAGAGAAATGAGACGGGAGGGAATTTGCTCAGCCAGCACTGGTAAGTGGCAAAAGTTGCTGCCCTAATCTTCTGGTGTTTAGGCTCCAGCCCATCTATTCCTGGGGACAGATAATACCTCGGTTAAATATAGGGCTGGGCCATGAAGAGAAAAGGGAGAGTGGAAAGCAGATACTTCCCTCTCTTTCCCCCCAAAACATTTCCTAAACATGTGAGAATTTTCTGTTCTACAGCATGTATCAAGTGGATTATTTCTGTGTTGGTATTTTTCACCATCCTGAAGTCTGCTGATTTGTCTTGATGAGGTTTACTGCTACTGGAGTGAAAATGGTTTGAACTTGGGAAAAATTTAGAAGTCCAACACTTTCTTTTTATTCTGGAATTGATTTCTATCCATGTCTTCAGGTAGGGCACTCTATTTTTCCACCTATAAAATGGGATAATAACTGCTTTGACAGAGATACCATGGGAACATATCCATTGACCAGGCCTCTCCCTTTGAAGTCAGTAAGGACGTGTTATCGTTACTATAAACGCTCTCATACTGTCCCTTTGAAGGCATGGCCACAAACCTGGAGTCATCTCAACCACATTTAATTGAGTTCATTTCTCCCACAGCAGAATTATAAGCAACGGCTAATGTGGATGAGTAGGAAGACACAACCCATGGGGTAGAGGAGGGATAAAATGGTCATGGCAGAACTTAAGTCCTAAAGGTCACAAGTCCAATAATAATAATGTTCACCATTAGCAGGAGTAATACCTAGCTTTTCCTTTCCTTTCCTTTCCTTTCCTTTCCTTTCCTTTCCTTTCCTTTCCTTTCCTTTCCTTCCCTTCCCTTCCCTTCCCTTCCCTTCCCTTCCCTTCCTTTTCCTTTCCTTTTGTTTCCTTCCCCCCTCCCCTCCCCTCCCCTCCCCTCTCCTCTCCTCTCCTCTCCTTTTCCTTCTTTTCTTCTTTTTAATAAATCACTCCCCAAGCATGCTGTAACCACCAATGAAAAAATCTGAGGGTGCCCTGGGACTGGAAGCTGATGTTTGAGGGCACAATTCCCCATGGGAAGAGGAGTGTAGAAACCATTGTTATAGCAAAAGGAAGCACTAAAAGCTGGAGCATTCTACTCAGGAAGCAGGTGTGTATCCTCTGAGTCCTACTTTGGCAGCAAGATGACAACTGCAGAGTGAATCCTCACTCTCAGATGCGTACCTTTATCATTCAAGATTCAACCTCATAACGATCCTAAACATTTATGCACCTAATAATGGAGCACCTAACTTTACAAGTCAAATCTTGACAGACATAAAAAATCAAATAACTAATAACACTATTGTAATAGGGGACCTAAATACCCCTCTGACGCAAAGAGACAGGTCAACCGGACAGAAACTCAGCAAAGAAATAAGAGACCTGAACCAAAAGTGTGAACAGA
>PVLD010018576.1:0-38644 GCA_004027595.1 Dinomys branickii | reverse complement strand
CTGTCTGACTAAATTTGCATGTCTGTATATGGGTCCATACATCTACAATTCGAAGATATCAATGGATAAAGCAACAACTACTGTTGAGACCATATCACCTTGTCTATAGATTAGTTGTGATTGTACTATTTTCTTTGATAATGGGTGTCTGTTTGTCAATATGTTTTTGTACTTTTATGTTTCTAAAATAAAAAAAAAAAATTCCCTATCATGAATGTGGTCATTGTATATACCTAAATTTCACCAACAAATTTCAATTTAAAAAATATGCAACAAACATGGAAATCATGTTTAGAACTATTAGAAAATAATCATAAAGGAATTAATGTATTGTATAGTCTAATCATTTTTTGAGAAAAGTTATTTAACAAGAATGGAAAAAATATTTCATGACAAAACCATATCCATCTCATCCCCTATTATGAGCATAAAAATTTATTTGTGCTTATTTTGGGGTACAAAATGAATGCTACATTATTTTACTTGTGATATTTTGAGAAAGTGAAGTTATAAAACTGTGGCTTAAAAATTAATGCAGACACAGTATGTGATATATCTCAGTAAATATAGGTGTTTGGGCATGATTTATTATCTACAATATATCTAGTAAAGGTCAATGCTTAGACATAAAATCCATTTTAGAGACTACAATCAAAGAAAACTCCCAGGGCAGCTTGCTTAAAAAAGCATATTGATGTAATAAAGCTGTGTTGCTTTCCTCTTGAGTTGACTGGGACCATTAAACCATTTCCTTTATATAAATTGATTCACTTTTTCATCTAGAGAACAAAGTGACCAGACAGGGACCAACCAAAGATATAAACTCAAAAAGAGCACCCAGTGTACCTGCCAGAAGCACAATAATTCTAAATGATGTTTGCATGATCTCTACTAAAGAGAAGTTGAAGGACAAAAGAATAATCATTTGGTGGCTTTGAGAAACTGTTGAAAAATCTAATGCCAATCAAAAGCCCTACAATACACACCTTCATACAGCACCAGCAAGTCTCCTTTGCATACACCCTAAAACTATCTTTACAAAGGAAACCTTGGGAATATGGAAATGTACCAGCAACATCTCACAGATCAATGGGTGAATTTTTAAAAGTGGCAGGCACATTTTTCCTTAGATCTTATTTGCTTCTGACAAGTTAGTGAATTAACATCAATATTCTATTTTCAAATTTGGTTTTGGAGTTTCAGTAAATTCTATTTCTGCACTGGTTTGGTTGGATACTAGGGCTACTTTGTACTATGCTACAGTTATCACAGACTGCTATGATATGGTGCTATGCAGTGTGTTAGAACTTCACAAATATTTTCTCTGTAGAGATACATATCATTTTAAAAATAACATAACTGAGTCTCAATGAAGTTAGGAAACCCTCAAAGACATGAAACAGTAGACTTGAGTTTTGAACTACATGCATTAACTTAGAATTTGTACTTTTAACTAGTACTTTGTATTGGATATGCATTAACTTAGAATTTGTACTTTTAACTAGTACTTTATATTGGATACCCTGCAAGTAATAATGAAACTAACATATATAGTATAGTTTATAGTTTGAAAAGTGCTTTGCCAAGTATGTACTTGTAAGTATAATTCTGTGAATATGGGGATAGAGGATTATCTTTAGCTCTTGCAGTATTTATTTTATTTTTATTTTTTTATTTTAAAGAGAGTAGTAAAAGAAAAAAGAACAATAGCATTAAAGATTGATCAAAGAATGGATTATTAACTGTTCTTTTCATTAAGGTGATGTAAGTCAGTAGTAGAACTATTTTAGCTATACTGTATATACATATTTGTTTTCATGAGTAACCACTGTGAAGTTATCAACATGTAATACAGCAACTATTGTTAATTTCCTGTCACCTCATCTGTAATTCAGTATTGCTTGTATTGTTCTTGTGCTATTTTGTAAATGGATGTCTGTTTGTTAATATGTTTTCCTTCTTTTATTTAAAAAAAAAAGAACAATAGCAGCATACCAACATTGCAAACATAAACAAAACAAAGTAGGAACATTAAAAGTGATACAGGGTTTCAAAACAAAATGGTAAGAATTAACAGTGGTTGTTATATTGCATAGTATCTTCAACTATGTCGCTCAGATCATCACATGTAAGAATGGAAGATTGTTCAAACCATTAAAGAGAATAAAAATTATTAGATAAAACATTAGAGATAATATAGTTTCACTAGACAAGATGGTAGGAATTCACCAATGGTTGTTCCATGGTATACTGTTGTTTTCAAATTAGTTGTGCAGATTATCAGGAATAAGCATGCAAAATTGGTCAGAACATAAAAAACTTAAGCATTAACTGTTGCTTTCACTATGCCATCAGGTATCAGCAGGACAGGTATCTCAGGTATATCTATCTATCTATCTATCTGTCTATCTACACACATACACAAATATATTGCCATCATTTTTTCTTTTTCTTCTTTCCCTCATCCCAGTTGTTCCTTCTTTAAGCAATGTCTTTCCCCTTTGTATCATCTATTGTACATTTTGAGTTTTACTTACTCTCAGGTTCCTACACCAGGGAGACAATATGAGGTTTACATATGTGGGTCCGATTTATTTCACTTATGAGTATGATCTCCAGTTGCATCCATTTACCTTCAAAGCCTTGAGCTAATTTTTTTAAAAGCTGAGTAATACTCCATTGTATAAAAAGACCACATCTTTTTTATCCATTGCTCAGTTGATGGGAATTTGATTTGTTTCCAAGGTTTAGCTATAGCAAATTCTGCTGCTATAAACATGGGTGCACATATATCACTATGGTGTGATGTTTTCATTTCTTCTGGGAAAATACCCAGAAGGAAAATCACCGGGTTAAGTGGGACTTCCAATCCTAGTTTTGTGAGGAATCTCCAAACTTATTTTCACAGTGGTTTCACCAATCTATACCAGCAGTGAAGTAGGGTTTTTTTTCTCCATAGCCTCTGCAGTATTTGTTATTCGCTGATTTCTTGATGATAGCTATTCTTTCTGGGGTGAGATGTAATCTCATTGTTGTTTTAATTTGCATTTCTTGAATGACTAATGATGTTCAACATTTTTTCATGTAGTAATTTGCCATTAGTATTTCTTTATCAGAGAAGAGTGTATTTATCTTATATGCCCATTCTTGGATTGGGTCTTTGAATTTTGGTGGCCTGATTTTTATTTAATGCTTTATATGTCCTAGATAGAAGTCCTTTGTCTGAGGGCAATTGACTAAAATTTTTTCCCAATTCATGGGTTTTATTTTTACTCTATTGGTGATTTCTTTGGATGTGCAAAACTTTTCAATAAGATGAGATCTCAGTTGTTGATTCTTTGAAGTATTTCCCATGCAGTTTGAATTTTGTTCATGAACTCTCTGCCTACCCCGTCTACAATATTTTTACCTACTTTCTCTTCCAATAGATTTAGTGTTTCTGTTTTAATATTTAGATATTTGACCATTTTGGCTTTAGTTTAGTGCATGGTGAAAGACATGGGTCTAGTTTTAGTCTTCAGCATGTGGAAAGCCAGGTTTTCCAGTACCATTTATTAAAGATGCTATGTTTCTTCCAGTGAACAAGTTTGGCCCCTTTATCAAAGATAAGGTGGCTGAGTGTGGTTGTAACTATGTCTGAATCGTCTAATCTGTTCCACCGGTCTTCATGTATTTTTTGGCAATATCATGCTGATTTTATCACAGTGGCTTTGTAGTATACTTTCACATCAACAATTGTGATTCCTCCTGCCTTTCCTTTGTTTCCCAGGATTGCTTTTGCTATTCTAGGCCTTTTGTGGTTCCAGATAAGTTTTAGGAATGTTTTCTCTAGATCTGTGAAGTATACTAATGATATATTAATTGGGATTGCTTTGAATCTGTACAACCATTTTGGGAGTATGGCATTTTCACAATGTTAGTTCTTCCTTTCCATGAGTAAGGAATATCTTTCCATTTTCTGAAGTCTTCTTCGACGTCTTTTTTCAGAGTAGTATAATTTTCACTGTATGGATCTTTTATTTCTTTTGTTACATTGATTCCTAAGTATTTCCTCTTTTTAGATGCTATCATGAAAAGTGTGGTTTCTCTAATTTCTCTTTCAGTTTGTTGTTTGTATACAGGAATGCTATTGAATTTTGAGTGTTGATTTTGTATCCAGCTCCACTACTGAATTTGGTTATTAAATCTATAAGCCTTTTGTTGGAGTTTTGGGGGCCTTCTATTAAGAGGATCATGTCATCTGCGAATCATGATAATTTCACTTCTTTCTTTCCTATCCTTATTCCTTTTTTTTTTGTCTCTCTTGTCTAATTGCTCTAGCTAATATTTCAAGAACTACATTCAATAGGAGTGGTGACAGTGGACATCCTTGTCTTGTTCCTGATTTTAAAGTGAAAGTTTTCAATTTTTGACCATTTAGTATAATGTTAGCCATTGGTTTGTCATAGATGGCTTTGATCAGATTGAGGTGAAGACTGTATATACCTATTTTCTGTAGGGTTTTTATTATGAACGTGTGCTGGACTTTGTCAGAGGCTTTTTCTGTATCAGTGGAGATGATCATGTGGTTTTTGTCTTAGTCTCTATTGATATGGTGCATTACATTAATTGATTTGCATATATTGAATCATCGCTGCATTCCTGGTATGAATCCCACTTGGTTGTGATGTATACTCTTCTTGATGATTTGTTGTATTTTGTTTGCTAGTACTTTATTGAGAATTTTTGCGCCTATATTCCTTAGGGATATTGGCCTGTAGTTCTCTTTTTTGGTTGGGTGTTTCTCTGATTTTGGTATCAGGATAATACTTGCCTCCAGAAATGATTTAGAGAGAATTCCTTCCCTTTCAATTTCATTAAAGAGTTTGAGAAGAATTGGTGTTACATCTTCTCTAAATTTCTTGTAGAATTCAGCTGTGTATCCATCAGGGCCTGGGCTTTTCTTCATTGGCAAGTTTTTTCTTGCATTCTTAATTTTTCTGGCTGACATCGAGTTATTTAGGATTTTTATATCTTCTTGATTAAGCTTTGGTAATTCATATGTATCTAGAAATCTTTCCATTTCTTTTGTTTTCCATCCTGTGAGAGTAAAGTTTTCAATGCAAGTATTGATGATCTTCTGGATTTCTTCAGTGTCTGTAGTGATTTCACTCCTTTCATTCTTTACTGCATGTACTTAAGTTTTTTCTTTCCTTTTTTGATAACATTGGCTAGAGGTTTATCTATTTTATTTATTCTTTCAAAGAACCAAATCTTCAATGCTTTAATTCTTTGTATTTTTTTGTAGTCTCTATTGTTTTCTGCCCTGAGTTTTATAATTTCCTGTCTTCTTTGGGCTTTGGGTTTGACCTGATCTGCTTTTTTCTAGAAATTTGAGGTGCAGCATAAGATTGTTGATTTATGCTTGTTCTATTTTCCTGAGATGGGAATTCACTGCTATAAATTTCCATCTGAGGACTGCTTTCATTGTATCCCACAGGTTCCTGTAAGTTGTATCTACAGTTTTGTTTCATTGTGAATATTTTTAATTTCTACTTTGATTTTATCTGTGACCCACTGGTTGTTCAGGAGAGAGTTATTTATTTTCCACGTTTATGGAGTTTTTGTGATTTCTTTTATCACTACTTACCAATTTCACTGCACTATTGTCTGATAGTATGCATGGGGTAATTTCAATTCCTTTGCATTTACTTAACATGTTCTATGTGGCAGAAGGTCTATTTTAGAGAACATCCCATGTGCAGCTGAGAAGAATGTGTATTCTGATGCTGTTGGATGGAACACTCTGTAAAAGTCTACTAAGTCTATTTGTTCACAAGTTTAAGTTCTGTTATTTCTTTGTTGATTTTTTGTCTAGTTGATCTATCTCTTTGTGACAATGGTGTGTTAAAGTCCCTTGTTATGGTTGTGTTGCTGCTTATTTCATTTTTCATGTCTGTTAAAATTTGTCTTATATAGTTGGGTGCTCCTGTATTTGATGCATAGATGTTTATGATCACTATCTGTTCCTCTTGAAGTTTTTCCCTCACAAGTATGTAGTGATCTTCTTTATCTCTTTTAATTGTTCTTGGTTTGAAGTTCACCTTGTTTGCAAACAGAATAGCTACACCCATGTTTTTCTGGAGTAGTATTTTGCATCCCTCAAATTTCAGTCTATCAATTTCCTTTTGATTTAAATGTGTTTCTTGTATGCAGCATATAGCTGGATTTTGTTTCCTGACCCACTCTGTCAGTCTGCTTCTTTTGATTGATTCTATGAGACTGCTTACACTGATGGTTAGAATGGATATGTATTGGCTTATCTTTGTTGTTGTTTTCCTGCTGTTGGGTCCTCCTCTTACCCTCTGTTTGATTGCTTGCTCTGATTGTAGGTTGAATTCTGTAGTTCTTGAAATTATGGTCTTTTAAAAATCTCTTCCTAGAGTGTCTTTTAGTTCTCCTTGTAGGATTCATTTGGTGCTCTTGAATTTCTTCAGTTGTTCATCATGGAAATATTTTATTTCTCCATTAAATTTGAAGGATAGTGCTCACTTCGGCAGCACATATACTAAATTTGAAGGATAGTTTTGCAGGGTACATCTATCTGGGTTGGAAGTTGTTTTATTTCAGTACCTGGAATACTTCACACCAAGCTCTTCTTGACTTGATGGTTTGTGTTGAGAAATCTGTCATGATTCTGATGGGCTTCTCTTTATAGCTGATCGGTTTCTTTTCTCTAACAGCTTTTAATATTCTGAGCTTTTGTTGAGGTTCTTGGGTGTTGATCACTATATGTGTGAGCACAGATTTATTTTGGTTATGGTCAGTTGGAGTTCTATATGCTTCAGTGACCTGTATGTGCAATTCATTTTTAATGCTTGGGAAATTTTCTATTATTTCCTCAAATACTCTTTTTATGTGATTTGTGTTGATACCTGCTGTTTCCTTGATACCTATTAATCTTACATTGTTTTCCTTTGCTTCATCTTGCAGTTGAATTGTTATTTCCTGGTTCCTTTTTATTTTTAAGAGATCTTCCTTTCACATTTGTGAGTGACAATGCTGTCTTGAAGGTCTCAAGTCTATCTTCAGCTTTGTCCAGATGGTTTTGCCAGCTTTTGATGGAATTTTTGATTTCCTGGATGTCTGCTTGAACCTGTTTCATGCATTCTAGTTCTTTTCTGTATTGTTCACTCAACGTTTCCATGAATTTTCTTTGCTCCTCTATTTTCTTATCAATATCCTTTTTGGATATGTTGAATAATTCTTTATTGTTGTCTGTTATCATTTCTTTCTTTTTTTTTTTAACCTGTGAGATTATTTCTGATTTGATGTATTCTCTGAGTTGACAGAGTTTCTTTACTTCAGGTGCTGTCATTTCAGAAATTTGAGGTGTATGACTTTCAGATTCTTCTGTGTTGGTGTCTCCTGGTCTTGTTCTGGGTGGGGTAGCTGTCTAAGGTTGCATTTTGCTCCTTCTTGTTGTTATTTTTGATGATCCATAGGTTCCCTGGAGGTCAACCTCACTCTCACATTGGTGTGGGAGTGGTGGGGTGAGGATCCGAATATCCCTGGTGCTCTGTGTGGCTCCTCTGCTGGTATGTGGTGGCAAGGTGGGGTCCCAGATGCCTCTGAAACTTTCTTGCACTCATTTGGCTCCCTGGCTTGTGGGAGAAGGGTGAAGGAGGCTTACTGGAGTTCCTGAAGCTGTCTGGGATACATCCTGGCTTCCACAAGGGTGGGGGGTTGCAGGTCATGGTCACTATGGCCTTAGATGTTGCCCAGGACCGAGCTGGGTTCCCACACTGGAAGGGGAGGGGTGATAGTGGAATCCCTGAGGCTGTTGAGTCTTTCTGGGTTTCATCTGGGCTCCCACAGGGGTGCAGGTCATTCTGGGATTGACCACTGAGTCCCCAGAAGATGTCCAGGGCTCCACCTGCCTCACACACTTCTGAGGGAGGTGCAGGGGTGGCTCACCAGGGTTCCTGAAGATGTGAGATTCAGCCCAGTGCTTGCAGGCATTCTAGGGGTCCAAGGAGTGGCCACCAAGGTCCCAGAAGGTGACCATGGCTCCCCCTGCTTTGCACGCTGTTCTTGCATGTGCAGAGGTGGCACAGTGGGGTTCCTGAAGATGTCTGGGGTTCAGCCCAGTGCCTGCAGGCATGCTAGGAGTGTGAGGAGTTTCCCCTGAGGTTATAGAATGTGACTGGGGCTCTGCCTGCCTCATATGCTTGTCAGGGAGGTGGAAGGCTGGCTCACCAAGGTTCCTAAGAATGTTAAATTTTGTGAAGGACTTTTTCTGTGTCAGTTGAGTGGATCATGTGCTTTTTATCCTGCTTCTGTTTTTGTAGTATATTATATTTATTGATTTGCACATGTTGAGTCATCCTTGTATCCTTGAGATGAAATCCACTTCATCATGAGTGTGATATTTTTAATGTGTTGTTAAATTTGGTTTGCAAATATTTTATTAAGGATGTTTGCATCCATATTCAACAAAGTTATTGGTCTATAGTTTTCTTTTGGTTATGCCCTTGTCTGGGTTTCATATCAGAATGATATTTACCTCTTAAAATGAGCTTGGTAATATTTCCCCTCTTTTAATTTCACGGATTAGTGTGAGGAGGACTGGTATTAGTTCTTTAAAGAAGTGATACTATTCAGCAGTGAATCTGTCTGGTGTTGGAACTTTTCTTTGTTGACAGACTTTTTATTACTGCTTCAATCTCATTGTTTTTTTTAACTGACATGTTTAGGTTTTTATATCCTAGTGGTTCAATTTTGGTAGTTCATTTGTATCTAGAAATTTATCCAGGTCTTTTAGGTTTTTCAATTTATTGGAATATTGGTTTTGAAAATAGCTCCTTGTAATCCTCTAGATTTTAGTGGTATCCATTCTAATATTTCCTTTTCATCTTTAGTTGTATTGATTTTGAGTTTTTTCTCTCATTCTTTTTGTTAGTATGGGTAGGGGTTATCAATCTTTTTAGAAAACTAATTCTTTGTTTTGTTGGTCCTGTCTTTGCTTTTATTTATTTATTTTTTGGTACGTGGAATCAAACTCAGGATCTTGTGTTTGCCAAACAGGCACTGTGCCACTGAGCTATATCTCCAGCCGCTGTTATGCTTTTAGTCTCTATTGCATTAATTTCAGATCTGATCTTTATTATTTTCTCCTTTTGTCATGTTCAATTTGTTTATTTTTGTTTTCCAGCAACCTGAGATGCATGATTAGATTATTTACTTGAGATCTCTCTGATTTTTGATGCAGTTATACATTTCTCTCTTAGAACTGCCTAAAGTAAATCCTAGAAGTTCCGGTATGTTGTGTTTCCATTTTCATTTGACTCTTGGAATTTTAAAATTTCCCTTCTGATTTCTCCAATGAACCACTCATTGTTCAAAAGTGAAATATATAATCTCCACGTATTTGTATAGTTTCTTTTACTATTGGTTTCTAGTTTCATTCCAGTATGATCAAATAAGATGCAAGGAATTATTTCAGTTTTTTGTGTTTGTTAAGGCTTGTTTTATGGACTAAAATATGATCAGTCTTGGAGAGTGCTCCATGAACTGCCAAATAAAGTATGTTCTGTAGTTATTGGAAGGAACAGTCTGTAGACATCTGTTCAGTCCATTTGATCTTTGGCATAGTTTAACTCTAATGTTTCTTTGTTGATTTTTTTGGTCTGGATTACCTATTTACTGGTGAAAGTGGAGTACTACAGTCATCCACCATTATTTTATTTGGACCTATATATCTCCTTATGTTGAGTTGTGATTGTTTTGTGAAATTGTATGCATCAAGATTCAAGGTATATATATTTACAGTTGCTATAACTTTCTTAATGGTTTGATCTTTTGGTATTACTGGCATTTGGTGGAGCCTTTAGTAGATGCAGGCTACTGGATGGTCTTCACGTCATTAGGGCCACATATTTGAAAGGGATGTTTGGACCTGGCCCTATCTCTTGCTCTTTCTTTTGCTTCTTGGCTGTGAGGTGAGCAGGTTTTTCTCTGCTATGTTTCTGAATGTGTTGAAACCTCTGAACTGGAAGTCACAATAAACTTTTCTCCTTACAAATTGGTTATATCAGGTATTTGTTACAGTACTGGAAAACCAACTAATACAGTGCATAAAATATTACAAAGATGTTTACATGCTGATCTCCATAACCTGTGCCATGTTATGTTGCATGACAAAGGGAGCTTTACAGATGTCATTAATGGTACAGAACTTAAACTGGGGAACAACCTCTATCTAGATAGGTTCAATTCCATAAGCCTTTAACAGAGAGAACTTTCCTCACATGGAGATGTAGTAGCAGAAAGGGAGATTTGAAGGGAGAGCAGAACTCAATCACCTTTGCTGGTGTAAGATGGAGGACACTACATGATGAGAAATGTCGGTAACCTGAGGAACTGAGAGTGCCTCTTGGATGAGCCATCAAGGAAGTGGGATCTCAGTCCCACAATAACAAGGAACTAAATCCTGCACAAGCTTAGAAACCAATTCTACCCAGAAGCTTCACATAAGAGGCCAGGCAGCTGACATCTTGTAAGATCTAGATCAGAATTCCCTAGATTCTGACCCATACAATTGTGAGATAACGCATTTGTGTTGTTTTGGAACCATGATTTGTGGTAATTTGGAACCAGTAGAAAAATAATCTATCCTGGAATGCCCCTGTTTTCCTCTGTGGCCCGTTCTCCTCTTAGGCTTGCCCATTACCTCTTAGTGCATCTGAAGTAGGCCACTTCCCTCTCTGGCCATATTCCTTTTCCCCTTATCAGCCATCACCACTTGGCCTGATAGGCTTTTTGAGATACGGTACAGTACTTGTGATCATTGAGTGATTGTGTCAACTTGAGAAGTTTAGTTAAGAGAAGCTTAATCTAAACAGTTCAGCAATTCCATGCCCAAGGGCGTAGAAGACCCACCTGTTTTGATTACTTTTCTCTCATTGCTAAGACAAAATACTCAATGCCCAAAATTAAGAAAGGAAAGGTTTATTTAGCGTATAAT
Source organism: Dinomys branickii (assembly GCA_004027595.1). Classification (NCBI taxonomy): domain Eukaryota; kingdom Metazoa; phylum Chordata; class Mammalia; order Rodentia; family Dinomyidae; genus Dinomys; species Dinomys branickii. The sequence goes on along the minus strand of PVLD010018576.1, from coordinate 27,639 downwards.
TTGTGGAACTTTTAGTCTGCAATCAGCTGGCTCCAAGGCAGGGTTGTATGGCACGGGGGTAACACTTCAAAGTGGCACAAGACACCAAAAGCAGCAAGAGCAAAAAGGGAGGAGCAGCGGGTAGAGCAAGCCTCTTTCCCTCTCTTATATTGTATGCAAAGTACCTGCCCCAGGGTGGGTGTGTCACTCACACCCGTAATCACAGCACTGTACCATGGATCAAACAAAAACTCTAGAAGCCTGCCCTATGATTGCACGAGGCTTTAGGGAGACACCTAGACACAGGCCATGACACCACCGTAGGTGGCTCATCACCTGGATGGCATAAAGGGGAAATGAAGAGGAATGGGTCTGCTTTTGTTTCTTCAGAGCAGCCCCAGTTTTCCCCTTTACCTTGGATGTCACCTCTTGGCTTCCAGGCTGGACTCTTCAGCTTTCCCCCACAGATCCATCAGCCTCCTGATGTGAACTCCGATGGGATATTGCAGCGAACTCCAGTCCTTGGACTGAATTTTTAGGTTTCCAGTGTGCAGACACCCTCTGAACTTTTCCTCATCCAACTCTGTAGTGACTATTGCAAGGCAATTTTGTACATTCTTATACATTTGTATATCTTGTATTATATCTGTTTCTCTAGTAAAACACTGACTGACACAGTACTCATGTGTGCAGGCTCTGGAGCTGCAGGGTTCAAGACCTACCATATCCTATTTGCTACTCATATGGCTTTGGCAAAGTTATAATCCTTTCTGTGTCTTAGTTTTCAGGTCTGTAAAGTGGGCACAATTATTCTAATTTAGAGGATCAAACGAGTAAATTTTATGAAGTAGTTAGAGCAGTATTTGGCCAAAGCAGGCTCCAATACTTGTGTTATTAAGTATATGTTTGTTTAGTAGCTTTCTAGACCTGGGATCAGCAAACTACCACCACTGGGTGAAATTTAGCTGCCATGGGTAAAAGGTGAAACTTGAAAGATTTATTACAATGAGCAACACATTTCCCTTAATGACCCTCAAAATGTCCCCTTCACTTTGAATGCATTTATCCCAGGATCCTTGCCACTTTCTGAAGCAGTTCTGGAAGTTCTCTTTCACGAGTGTCTAGCTGTACTCTCATCGATGCCTTGATGCCTTGAATCCATTCAAAAGGTTTATTTTTCATGGACACTGTGACTTTAGAGAAGTGCCAGAAGTCATAAGATGCCAGATATGGTGAAAAAGTCTAAGGAGGACACACTATAATGTTTTTATGCGTCTGCCTTTCTTTGGATGGCACTCAGCAGCAGCATTCACTGTAATTTTTAAAAATCACACTTTGTAAAGACCAGAAAGAGCATTTTTCAGAAAGTGGCAAGCATGATGGTATAAGTGAGTTCACAGCAAAGGGGAGTATTTGAGAGGCATTAATAATAATATGGTGTTAACTGTAATAATTTTTTTGAAAATTTAAACACTCACTGTGTATTTCAGCCGTACCTCCTATATATTATTTATGGCACTTTTGTGCTACTGTAGCAGAGTTGAGTAGTTATGACTGCATGACCTGAAGAGCCTAAATTATTTACTTCCTGACTTTCTACCGAAAAAAATTTCTCTAGGCTGTAAGATCATACCGCTGACACCATATGTGCTCAGTTCATCCTACACCTTCAGTACTATCCGGTGCATTACTATGTGCACATTGCCTAAGATCAGGTGGTAACTGTATACTGAACTAGTACTCCCTGGCTAGGCTTGAGGGAATGAGGTATTCATGCCTTCTTCCCATAACCAGCATTAAACCTTTGCTTTAGTCCATGCAAAGTCCTTGGTTCTGTAACTAGCAACTCTGCTCATCTTCATTTGGATCATCCTTTCATCAGCCTCACTAATGCTTCCACAGGGCATCTTTGGCTTCAACATAAGTGCCATTTTTACTGTCCAAATAAAAGCTGCTTTGTAGTCGTAGTTAATGAGCTCGGTGTCCTTCAGCAATTCATCTCCCAGATCAATACCTGAGACGAACTGCCTGGGATGTCTCAGACATGACAACATCAAACTGCCAAATCATAAATCAGTAGGAGCCACAGTGCACCCTGTGCTCTAATGAAACTCTAAAATGAGCTTTAAATTGCCCCTTTAAAAGCCCAAAGAGAATGTTAGCCTTTGACCTGTGTTTCTAGAAAGTTCTAAAGTGTCTGGAATTTGTATCAATTATATTGATGCCTTCCTTGCAGCTGTGTTTTTATGGGGCTGGCCCACTGCCATCCATCACAATGTTTCATATTTCTATTTTCATACCTTTTAATTATTCCATGGAAGCTCTCAGAGAGTTTTCAACGATCAAACATATTACACTTGCAGAAAAATCAGGTTACCTTTGCGTGAGGTGAAAAGATAGAGTTGATTGTTAATTGAGCTGTTTGTCATCAGGAGCGGCTTCATCAGCAAGCACCAGTGGGCAGGATGGGTGGCTGGCAAGGGCTCAGGCATTCATTGGATTAGGCCTCACACCCAACTATTGGCTGAAAATTCCTTTGCATTATGCATGGTCTGCTTCAGACCATTCTTTTTTATCTTCTGCAAATATTTTCTTGAACGATGAAAAGTTTTCAAAATTCTTTGTTTACTTTATGAGCAATTTGGGCAGGTGAAAGCACAGCTGAGTGCTTGGGGGTGCTTAATGATGTATTCTATGCTTGGGACACTGGGAGAAGGAAGGGATAGGAGCTGTTTTACAGCTTTTCTCAGTAGGATCACTCTGTGAAGCAGTAGTAGGGTGGTGTTCTTTGAGGAGTGAGAAATCAGATGTTGGTGGTTGTGCCAACCCAGTCAGAAGATCAAGAATCCACTTCAGCTTTGTGATGGCTTGTCTTTCACTCAGCAGTCCAAGGAGTACAGGATGAGCAGTTGAATTACCAGAAAACAGGCCTCTTTGTCTTGCAGGAAGGTGGGCAGAATACTGACATGTATGGAATTTCCTAGAGTGATGGTAGTGGGTATATGAGATTATATTACCATCTCAGCTTGCAAAATTTCATTAGCCCACCTCAGAACACATGACATCTCTCTAGTTACAGTGCAAATACAGCCTTGTTACTTCATATACATGGGTGCATCTAGCATAGATAAATCCCCCAAATCTTCAGGGCCTCAGCTTACTTTAAAATGAGCATTGAAGTAGCTATTACTTCAGAGTATGGTTATATAAATTTGGTTAATACATAGAAAGGGTCTAGTAAGTCTTTGGCATATAGCAAATGTTCAGCAGATGTTAGCACTGCTTGCACTATTACTATAGTTATGATTATACTTTCATGTGATTTTCATTTATTACATTCTTTTCCTCCTATTTAAAAGTTTTTGATGGTGGCTATATTTGTTATAGTTAAGTATTTTATTATTTTCAGTTCAATTTTCATCATGTTAAGTAAAATTTTGGTGAAATTTTTAAAAATGTAATTCATTATAGGGACTTAGAAATATTTCAATATGATAGGTTTTAGAAGTGTAGTGTTTTTGCCATCTTTTCTTTCTAAACATGGTTCACAAAATATTCAATCCTCTTAACATATTCTACCACCACCACAAAGAGTTCTCAATTTGGGTGATAAAATTGATTTTGTAGCCTTAATATGCATTTATTTTATTACTACTTCTATGGGATTATTTCAAAAGTGTTTTTTTTTTTTTTTTTCCTGAGACAGGGTCTTGCTCTGCAGTTCAGGCTGGACTTGTGCTCACTTTATAGCCCAGGCTAGTCTGGAACTTGCGATGATCCTCCTGCCTCAGCATCCCAAGTGCTGGGATTACAGGCGTGCACCACCACACCCAGCTATTTCAAAAGTTTTAAAGATATTTGTATTTCTTGCTGTATTCTTATTTATATTCTCTGCTCACTTTTCTATTAGTTTCCTTTTTGATTTAGAGAAATACTTTTTGTGTTCTAAATTGTACACATTATGTTTATGTGATATATATTTTAATCTTTGCTTTTACTTTCTCTTCATCTTCAAATACTTTTATGTTGCTTACAGAATATTTTCTTGTCAAGAGATTCTAAATCCATGTGGCCAGTTAGGTCAGTTCTACATCTATGTGTTTTCTAGGCTTTGTAGGTTTATTTGTTGTGTCAGACTGCACAGCTTTGGCCTATAGTTTCTGCTGTGATTATTTTAATCCATCTGGGTTTTGTTCTGTGGTGATGAGGGATAGTTTTATTTTTTTCCACAAATGACTATTTTATTTCCCTAGTAATGTGATCTGAAGAGCCACCTACACGTCATTTGAAATTCCTACTCATATTTGGGTCTGTTCCTGACTAGCTACTGTTTGTTTATAGTGGTATTAGAGGCATTCTATAGTATGTGCTTTGAATTTACTAGCACACTTGACAGAAAAATTCCTCTTCCTTGTTTTAAAAACTCTTTTTTTTGATACAGGGTCTCACTCTGTAGTTCAACCTGTCTTTGAATTTACTATCTAGCTGAGGCTGGCCTCAAACTCAAGGCAATCCCTGAGTGCTGGGATTAGAGGCATACACCACCATGCCCAGCTTTAAAGATCCTTTTCTTAGAAATTCTTGAGCATTTTCTACATGAATTTTAGTATTAGTTTGACATAAGTAGTAAAAAAAAAAGAACCTGGGACTTTGATGGAATTGCATTTTTTCTAGACAAATTTGTGAAGATATAAATCTGAAGAGGGTTAGAGATTTTCATTTAGGATCATTTGATTCTTTTTCTCTTCTAGGAAGAATTCATAGTTTGCATTATTTTCCTTTTCCTACTACATTTATTTCTAGGTATCTATTAACTGGGTTGTTCCTAGGGATGGAATCTTTTCTGTGACATTTTAAAATTAGTTTCCTAGCAGATTAACCTTGCCTATGACCACCTTCCTGAAGTTTCCTTTGTTCTAAAAATTCTTACATGTTTGGATATGAGTTAATTCCCTTAGATTTTCAAAATCAATAGACATAACATTTTAAAATAATGACATCTTATCCCCTTTCCCAATATTTATAGATTTTTTCCCTATTCTTATGACATTGGAAAGACTTCCAGCACAATATTGAATAGCAGTACTGACAGTGGGCATCTGTACCTTATTCTTGATTTAATTAGATCTTCTTTTATGTTTCGAATACATACTAGATATTTAAGGTAGAAACTTTCCTTAATGCATTTGGTTACATCTCACAGATTTTAATGGAGTGTTTTCACGTTTTATTTATTTATAAATAATTTGTAAGTTTAGTTTTGGTTGCCTCTTTAATGAAGAATTATTTAAAAGACTTAATTCCAAGAAGGATTTCTCTCTGTTACTTTGATGGTTAATATCTAATTACATCACCTTGTGATTAGACAAAGTAGATTGTATAAATTTCAGCTTGGGGAGTTTCCTGAACTTTTTTTTTAAATGGCTGTGTATTAGTCATCTATTGTGTTACCTTAAGTTTTAGTAGTTTAAGATAATATTTACTGTCTCACAGAGTTTCTGAGGGCCTGGAATCTAGAAGAAGCTTAATTGAGTGATTCTGGCTCAGAGTGCTACATAAGCTTTGCACTTGCTGTTAGGAGGAATCTAGACTAGTGACAATTGACAGGGGCAGCTTCCAGGAGAAATAACTCACTTGGCTACTAGAGGCATTAGTTCCTCATCATAATGCTAATGCTAATGCAATAGTTGCTCCTAGCAAGAGTGTAGAGAGGGGATCTAGAAGGGAATCACTAGATCCAGCCTACATTCAATGGGAGGGTACTATACAAGACCATGGTGACCAGGAGGATGAGGCACTAGCAACATTTTGGAGGCTGCCTCCCACAGTCAGATGCATGGTCAAGTTTTGGTACTGCTTCATTTGACTTGAAAAGAATATTGGTCTGTTTGTTAGGGTATCTTCTATGGAAATCCATTAAATGTAACTTGTTCATTAGGTGAAGGCCTCAAAATCATCTCTCATTTTTGATTGCTTCCTCAGTTGGTGTTAGCTAATGATAAAGTCTATCTGGATCACAATGTGTGTACTTGAAACATATATTCTGCAGATGTTGGGTGGGTTATAGGAAGTGGCAGGATAAGGCCAAAGTGCCTAAAGCAGTAGAGCTACCTCGGTCTTGAGAACAACATCTTGTCTGAAACAATTTCAGTCATTATTCACTAGGCAACCTTGTGTCTCATGATACTAACTTTGCAAAAGTATAAATAAACGCCCCTACAGTGCTTGTTCAGCTTTTTTCTTCCCATCAGGAGAGAGAAGACCTCGACCTGACCTCAGCTTTCATCTGTGGTCTTTATTTTCTAAATCTCCTCATCGGGTTTCCCTGGGGTCACTGAGAGCTGCACCAGTTTGCAGCAGGGGGTGATCTGTAAACATCAGTGAGATTGTGTTTTTAACTACTGTTATTTTTTTCTGTATCATTACTGATATTCTGTCTACTTTTCCCTTCAGTTACTGAGAAAGGAATGTCAAAATCTCCAGCCTTGATTATGGATTTGTCTATTTCTCTCTTAAGCTTTCCTCATGTGTTTTGAAGCTCTGTTATTAAGTGTGCCACTATTGGAATGATCTTGATGAGTTGGCCAGCTCATCATTGTGAGGTGATTCTCATTTTCTCTGCATTATTCCTTGCTTACTTTGGTGGATCCTTATGCTGAGCATTTGCATGGCACATCTTTTTCAAGCTTTTTTTCTACCTCATTGAATTTCTAAAATTGGCATTCTATCGTTGGCAGTATGAAGTTGGGCCTTACTTTTACGTTAATCCAGTCTGCTAATGTCTGTTTTTTCATTGTACCGTTTAAGATCAGTTTATTTTAGAGACAGATGTATTGACAGCTGATTTATGAATTTCTCTTTGCTTTTTCCTCTGATAAATTTTGCTATATAAATTTCATAGCTAAGTAGTCATATGCCTTATGAATTTGAAACTGCAACTGGCTGTAGGCTACAGGGACATGACAAGGAGAGGCTTAAATAGGGTAAGGGTTTATTTTTCTTTGCATATAAGAAGTTTGAAACTCGCTGCTCATGCTTGATATGGCAGCACCACAAAGTTACCTGGTCACCTAAGTTACTCATGGCTTCCTTCTCCCTCAGCCTTAGGATGTGACTTGTAGATATGAGATGGTTGCCAGTGCTCCGTCCATTATATCTAGTTATTGTTCAGGAAGAAGGAAGAAGATGAAAATAAAATAACACACACTAACCTCACCTAGCAGCTTCCTTTGAAGTGACCATGTTAGTCACATGGAAGTCAGGAAGTGGATTTTAATAGTGGAGCACATGGCTGCTCTGAATAAACTGGAGTTTTATTTCTAAGAAAAGAGAACTAAATATGGAGGAGGGAACTGGCAGTTCCTTCTCCAGGCAGGAAGATTCTTAAATATTACATTTGTAGGTGGGTTATGGCTTCAGCCATACAACATACCATACTTGACATAATGCTTTTGCTTGGAATTGTGTTTTGCATAACACTCGTATTGCTGGATGAGTGGGTGTGAGATTAATTTCTGTATTTGATTCCTCTGGGTCATTTAAAAGCTGTATTCTGTCTTACAAAATATAGAAAGTTGGCTTTTGTTGTTTGGAACTGGTGAACTCGTCACTTTACACGGAGTTTGACCCGGTGATAGAGCGTTTTTTGCTCTGTGTGGGTTCCCTGTTCTCTGCCTGCTCTTTCCCCTTGGCAACCTTGTCTCGTTTTGTGAGTGCAATAGCTGCTCTGATCTCCAAGGATGGAGATTAGAATTTTATTTACAGTGCTTCTGGCCTGCTTTGTCCCTCCTGTTCTGCTATCTTGGTCTCCGTCTCTTCTTCCATTCTGCTGTTTTCCTAGACACACGAGGTTACCTGGCGCAGCTCTGTGCACGGCTCTACTCGCTTTCCTGGCTCCTTTATTCACTTTACAGTCGTCAGACTTTTCTCCAAATGTGTGTGTGCGTGCGTGCGTGTGTGTGTGTGGTGTTGATCGTAGCTTTCACGTGTTTGTTGGGGTTCACTAATTATTGCCAGGAGTACTGCAGTTTGAAATGCCTGGTTGTGAAGTAGATGGGCGGGAGGGGGCGGGAGGGGGAGTCCAAAATCAAGTCTCTGTGCTGGGGATGAGGGGACATTGTGGTGCGGGTGGGAGTTTCGTGCTGGGGTAGGAAATGTGTGGTAGAGTGGACTTTGGTGCTGGGGTGCAGTTTTGCACAGGGGTGGGAGTTTGGTGCTAGAGGTGGGAATTGGGGCATTTCTCAGTCAGAGCTGCTTTTCTTTGCTATCCCATCAGTACCTTTGTGTTTGTCCCAGCTCCTTTAAGGACACCCTCGAGATAGGTAATTCTCTTCCATCAGAGTTATTCTGAGTTTCTATCAGCTATTGGGAAGTCAGCCTCTTGAGTCTGACTCAAATTCATTTCTTAAATCTCTCTGGCAGTGGTGGGCCTCCCCTGGCCCTGGAGCTTTTGCTGCTAGGGCTGATTTTGCCAGTGCATCTGCTGTTGCCCCAGAAGTTGGAGTACTTAACTCCCCTGGATGCTTTTCCTCTTTTCTGTTCATATTTCTTGGTCCATTGGGTTCTACATGCTTTTTATCTTTCAATAATAGTTCATCACACCTTTGTGTTCTCTAATGGATCTTTTCTTGTGCTTTTTTCTATGTCTGCCTTTGTGGAGATATTCTTTTGAAAACAAGATTCATGTTGTTATGACCAGTGAGTCTGGGGACCCTTTGCTGGGCCTTTCTCTCTCTCTGAAGTAGAAGGAGGAAGAAGAATTAGAGTAGAAGACTTGTGCAAAGCAAAAGTAATTTTACTGTAAGTATTGCAAGAAGTGGTAAAGAGCCCCAAGAGTGGCAGGGCCCAGAGCTGGAATATCAGTGAATCTGGGGTGGTGGTTCTGTTTTATGGTGGATAGGGGTCCCATCTCCACACGCCTGAGGTTTGACACTTGATTGATTGGATATTGGGCTTGTTGCTATGGATGTGGTCTTGTGGGCTAATAGGGAAATTTGGGAAAGCACAACAATCTGCACTAGGTGGGACAGCGTTGCCTGCACAGAGGCAGGTGTCAAAACCACAACTTGCCAGCTTTAGAGCACAAAGCTGGTTGAAAACTGTTGGCTGGTCACAGCCACAGAGAAGCTGCTTTTTCTACCCTCTAAAAAGGGCTTGGAGTTAGGAGTGGTGGCACATGCCTGTAATTCCAGCATTTAGGAGGCTGAGGCAGAAGACTTGCCTTGAGTTCCAGGCCGGCCGGGGCTGCATAGTGAGTTCAGGCCAGCCTCAACTACATAGCAAGACCCTGTCTCAAAAAAGAAAAAGAAAAGATTTGGGCCTTTTAACTCTCCTCAGGGATCCCTTCTGTCCCTACAATGTGATTTTAAGAAAGGTTAGAAATAAACCTTTGCTTAGATATTTTGCTTCTGCCAGCTGGATCCCACCTAATCCACCATTTAATGCATTGTTATGTGATCTTTCAGAATTTTTTTTTAGTGAAAGGGAAGTTTATGCAATAGTATGTTTAGTGTTTTGTGTAGGAAAGCCAGTAAATTTTATATAATTTGCATCTGGTTGCTTTTAGAATTTTGGTATTGCCATAATTTTCCATATGGTTTCTGGGTTTTCTAAAGAAACAACACAATTTCTGCAAGTAATTTATATTTTTCCTGTTCAATACTTGTTCCTCTTAGGTTGGTCTTAATATTTCATATTCTTTGTAAAGTGGTAGGGCATCAATGATAAGCATAAGGGAATGAAGATGTTATCTTGCTTGGGGATATGAAGTTGCTAATCTTTTACTTTACCTTTAAGCAAATTTGTGCAGCCCTGAGGGTGAATTTTGCAAAATATTTTGCCCAGGACCTATTTTCTAAAAACTTACCCCCTCTCTCTCTACTAGTAATAGTGACTGCTTATTTGTTTTATCTTTTGTTAGTAAAAGAAGGCAAGTTTCTGTAATAGTGCTTTACTGTGAATCTTGTTTGGAAATCTTGACATCTCATTCTTAAGGAGGAGTATAAGTGTTGGTGGAATACGGAGGCCTTTTTACAGAAGACTTCAGGTTTGAAGGGTTCTTCCCTGACCGGCAGAGTTCTTAGTTCTATTTTTAGAACATTATGGCAGTTGGTTATACTTGGTTTTTAGGTTTGGCATGAAATGGGAAAGCTCCTGGTTTTTAAAAAAATCTGATTTTCCTTAAAATGCTAATATCAACACCCCAACCCTGACTCACAACATTATCAAAACATAAAATGAAATGTCTCTTAAAAGTATTAACAGGGAACCGAACCTCTGTGAGTAGGAAATGGTGATTATTGACTTAGGGTCTGTTAGTCCCAAGTCACCCCTTTTGCCTACTCTGTGAGAAAGGATCTGGGCTCTTTAAATATTGTGCCACTGAAATTCTGCCACTAGAGGGTGCCTGGGAGACATTGCAGGAGCTGGTGTGCTTGCTTCACAAACTCCTGAAGCACCAAGAGGTTTCGCCGGGTTCATCCAGTTCCTGCTTTGTTTGAAGCCACTGTAAGCTCAGCTCTGGAGTGTATAGTGGCCAGAAGCTTCCCAGAAATCCTCTTGAGTGGCTTGGTAGCATAGTATCTCTTAGCTTCTGCAAGGCTTGTGGCTAGTGGCAGTCAGCAGCCAAAAACCTCCCCAGCATATCTTCCTCAGGCAGAAGTGCTTTTGGTGAGAGGCACTTCCTGCTATAGTTGGGAGTTGGTCGAAGTTCAACGTGTTAAATGCGAATGTGTTCAAGAGCTTGGTCTCCAGGTTGACTCTATGGGAAGGTGGAGCCTAATGGGAGGAAGTTAGGTCACTGGGGGCGTGCCTCTGAAGAGGATTGTGCGATGGCAGTCTCTTCGGTCTCTCTTTTTGTTTCCAGGTTGCCATGAGCTGAAAGCTTGGTCAACTACGTATTCTTAGCATAAAGTGTTGCCTCCCTCAGGACCAAAGACATGAGGCCAAGAGAACATGGACTGAGCCAAAGATCTCTCCTATGAAACAAAACAAACCCAAAGAAAACCTTTCCTCTCTTTAAGCTGAGTATCTCAGTAGGCTAACAGAAAGCTTACTAACACAGCAACAGGTTTTCTCAGCACCTTAGAAGATACATGCTAATATCTTCCCTGTCATCCTGTGATCTACATCTGTACCCTTTTTATTAGTCAGATCTCAGCCCTAGGTAAGGTAGGGATCTCAGTTGTGAGAGCAGGACCTTCTCCTTCTTCACCTGTATTTATATTTCTTAAAGTTCTTTTTACTTACTACCTAGTCCTTTATTAAGTGGAATCCTCTTTTATAGTTAGTATTTCTTTATGTTAATCTTTTACTGTTCAAAATACTGTGTGAATTCTTCCTTCTGACTGTACTCAGATGGATTTGGAAGCACCCACCCCATTACACAATTAATTTCTGATCATTACAAAATGGATCCTGGAGAATTTGAACAGGAAATTTGAAGAGAAAAATTACAAGAGCATGGAATGGGAGGGAAACAGAAAATTAGCCTCTTAATTTTTACATAGTCACTTATTTGCGTCTGGGTCTTTCATCACAGAATACTGTTAGTTACTTTCATTAAATTCAGAACTGAAATCAGAATACAAAGGACCAGCCAAAAATCTGCCCTTAGATTTTGCACTCAGTGCTGCTCAGGTGACCGTTATTATTGCTAAATTTCTGTCTTTAGCTCTGATTGTGTTCTAGGTCTCAGCCACATATCACCAGTTTTCTCTTAGAAACTTAAAAGTGGAATGCAAAACTGTGGTCTGGGCTGAAACTTCAATTTCTTCTTTTTACATTTGATTCTAACATAACAATTTACATTTTATCAGTATGGGTATACAATATATAAAATAGATTTCTTATACATTTTAAGCAGCTTTTTCATCAAATCAACATATTTGTTAGGATTTTAAAACATTTTCAGCTTATTTCATCTTTTTAATTGAAAATGATGTAAGGTTTTGTCTAAAAAAGACTCAAGCCTCATCTCAAATGTAAGGGACATTCACAAAATTTGGTGAATGTTTAAATTTTAAAAAAATAACAGCAACAGGCACATTGTCAAGAATGATGGAATAAGTGTGTTCAAAGGGAGAAACGTATTTTGAAGTAGATCAATAGCAATGCGTCTTTCATTGTAATAAATTGTCAAGATTCATTTTTACCACTTACTTACTCTGTGACCTTGGCCTCAGATCTCCCCTCTGTAAAGCAAGATAATATGTCTTTCTCATTGAGTTTTCATCGAAATTACATAAACTAATATGAATAAATGTTTTAGAAATTTTTTCTGATGGTGAGTCTGAATAAATGTGACTTTTATTATTATTTTTCTTGGATATTTTACTATATTTTACCTTCTATTCAACACAGTTAACATTTGCCATCAACCTATTTTCTGATCTTGAATTGGTATTGTTTTTGATTAATTACTCTAGTCATTTGTATCTAAGAATATAATGTCTGCTCGCTTTATGTTCGCCCAATCCAATTAGCCTCCAAGTCAAGTCATTCTTTCTTTTCAGAATCTTGTAGTCATCTCCTTCCTCTTTATTTCTTCCTCTGCTATCCTGGCTTATGCCTGGTTGATTTCAGTAGATTTAAATAGTGGCTTCCCATGTTGCAACTCATTGTCCCCTGCCCCTGAGTTTTGCACAATATGAGGCATTAATCTCTCTGAATCAGGTCACTTCTCCATTGTCTTCCAGTAGTCTAAAGGAAACCATCCATACATTTTAGCTTGGTATGAACGTCCCTTCATTTCTTGGCACCAACTTGAACCTCTAATTATGTCTCTGCCTGAGTTCTCTACTCCAGCTAAAATTCCTGCTTTTCCTTTTTCCATGCAGGCACAGTGCTTTCTTTTTCTCAGGTTATTTTTTCTATCTTTCTACCTGGCAGGACAGTTCTCTTCCACCTCCTCTGGCCTGCTCTTGCCTATTCTGCCACCTTTAGCTGCAGCTCATCCTCATCACTCTCCTGACCTCCCACAAGGGAAAGATCTGCCACCCAGTGAGCTGCTTGCTAATATTGTTGTGTGTAGTTGCCCCATTTTCCTGAGAAGTTCCACTAATGTTTCAAAATTGACAGACCTATGACAACAGAAACAGTTCTCCAACTTGTGTGTGTGTGTGTGTGTGTGTGTGTGTGTGTGTGTGGACACATGCACATATCTAGTACAGTGCTTTACTCTTTTGAGGTATGCTGTACAAATTATGTTGAATTAAAATTTTCTCTACAGCATATTGATTTAACCACTTGATGGAAGCGAAGAATTTCTCCCTATAGTTATTTATTAGTAATTCAATAATTTTATCTGTATTCTTCAAGTAATAGCATTTAGAGAAATTTTTGGAAGAAAATAATGCAAAATTGGGAATATTATACTGTATCTGTTTTTGTTTTCCCATATATGATTTAGAAAGCATTAACCATATTAGAAATATTTTAATATGAATTATGTAAAAATCTGTTCTCTAAAAGGCAAAATTTGAGTCCCTAGTACAGTTTAAAATTAAGAGGTAGTGATTATAGATAAATTTTTAAATTATAAGAATTTTGGACTTGTGTTAGAAAGATCCTGAAATTTGTAAAGAAACACTAGGAAAATTTCATGTAGAAAGCTTTATGTTTGTATCCAAGAGTCCACTCCAATCTTTACATTTTACATCTAGAAAGTTACCATTCATAAACATGAAAATTATCATTGTAAATGACTATGAGAAGCAAATTACAAAGGTTGGCATCTTTAATAATGTTACCATGGACAGGTGGAGAGAACTCTTGGTCCCTTCTGGCTATGAATGGATCCCTCTTAAAAGTCCACCTGATTATTGTTTGCAAATGGATATATACTGGATAGATTCCTTCTCTCTCAGGACCTTGAATCTATTCTTAGTTCTACCAACCATGTTGATGTCATATTCCTATAAAGTAAGAAGGTACCATGATGATTTTGGTTAATAAAATAACACCAAATAAATTCCAGATGACATTTTAATGGATGCTTATAGACTTTCATAGAGAAGTCTAGATTTAGTGATTAACTTAAAATACAAAAGAAATTTCCTAATTTCTGTTATAAATGGATTATCTGCTCAATTCCAACCATAATAGTGACAACTGATTTTTCAAACATTTTTAAATTACCCAAGGCGTCAGGGTACTCCAGTCAAAATCCTGGCAGGTTGTATTTGTTTCCTGGACTAAAATTAATGTCCTTAGCACTGGGCAGCAGCTAGAACATCTCTTCTTATGATTAGCTCCTCATTGTCTGCAGAGGAATAGACCAAACCCAGTGTCTGCAGAGGAATAGACCAAACCCAGTGTCTGCAGAGGAATAGACCAAACCCAGTGTCTGCAGAGGAATAGACCAAACCCAGTGTCTGCAGAGGAATAGACCAAACCCAGTGTCTGCAGAGGAATAGACCAAACCCAGTGTCTGCAGAGGAAGAGACCAAACCCAGTGTCTGCAGAGGAAGAGACCAAACCCAGTGTCTGCAGAGGAATAGACCAAACCCAGTGTCTGCAGAGGAATAGACCAAACCCAGTGTCTGCAGAGGAAGAGACCAAACCCAGTGTCTGCAGAGGAAGAGACCAAACCCAGCAGAGAGAAAAGCCAGGCTCCAGGCCATATTATTTCCTATGCAGTTTTTCGTGCACTGCCTTTAGACTTTCTGCCTGTAGAGATTACAATGATGAATACAAATGTGAAGAAATTTAAGGAAATCTTTCTAAAATTTGATTCATCATAGAGAATAAGACATCTGTGGCATGAATTTGATTTTTTTCAAGTGTCACTATTTTGGTCCTAATAATGAAATTTAAGCATACAAGAAGTGAGATTTGGCTTTTGAGTTATGACTTCAGTTTATTAAATAGATAAAGTAAACCGGGTCTACACTGATGAAAACCTAGAAATTTATACCTATACATGCAGTATAGGTGCCAGAACTAATTGATGGATACTTTCCTCTCTTTGAGGAAGCAGGGATTTGAGCTTCAAACCTGGTTCACAGTTCTGACCTGCAACATTTTCATTAGTCAGCTGTGTAAGATGAGAAAGCCATTTTTTTTCTTCATTTGTTCATTCCTTGCTGAAGTGAGCACTGGAGAGAGCATAGCAATATGAAGCTTGTAGCTTCTCCTCCTGAGACTAGTGTCAGGGGGCAGATGAGTGTGGAAACAAGTCACCACAGCACCGTGCAGTAAGTGCTGACATGGAGACATGCACTAAGAACCTTTAGAGAAAATGGAAGTGAATCAGAGGAGACTTCCAGAGAAGGTGACACCTGAGGTGACATTAAGTCAGTGTTTGCCTTGGAACTCTATAAAATTAATTTATAATTGAAGAATAAAAATCTATGTAGATTTAGAGATTTATTGGAGAAAAATTTTGAGGCTAGTTCTTCATTTTACAAAGGTGAATACTGACTCAAAAAGGTTGACTTATCCAGTGTGCTATGGTTGAATTCTGGAATGTTTCCCAGAAGGCTCAGGTATTCAGAGACTGGGCTTTAGGAAGCTGACTGTATCAGGAGGCATTATACTCAACAGTGGAGAACTCAAGAGTTCAGGGCTGGATGAGTTGCTAGGAGGTGGGGCTTGGTTGGAAGAGCTAGATTACCAGGGCCGAGACCCGGAAGGATTTATCTTCCTCCCCAGATCCTCCCTTCACTCTCTGCTTCCTGGCTACCAGACAAGAGTGGCTTCCTGGTATAGATCCTTCCACCACATCTTTATTATCTTGGAGTCAGCTGATTATGGACTGACTCTTTTAAAAACTATGGACCAGAATAAACCTTTCCCCCTTAAATTGTGGGTGTCACGTATTTTGCCCCGATAGCCCTTCTCTACATTTTGTGCTTAGTAATGAAAAGATAAGAATTTTCCTCTTAACTATTGCACTTCATTGTTTACTAAGTATTTCCTTGTAGAAGGAATCAATTACATGCAATAAGTCAGCATTGTGAAGGGAAAACAGGAAAAGACCAATGTAATCTTGGGCTAAAAATTAGTTTCCTGTTGCTGCTATAATAGATTTCCACAAATGTAGTAGATTACACCAACAGAAACTTATTCTTTCTTGGTTTTTGAAGCCAGAAGTCCAAAATCAATATTGCTGGGCTTAAAGTATTGGGTACTTCTTGAGACTCTAGGAGAGAATCCATCTGGCTTCTGGAGGCCCCAGGTATTCTTTGGCTTGTAGCCCCACCACTTGTCTCTGCCCCTGTCTTCGTATCACCTTCTCCTCTTCTGTGCATCTGATTTTTCTCTGTCTCTCTCCTATAAGGACATTTGTGATAGTTTTAGGGCCTACACGGTACTGGATAATTTCTTCATTTTGAAATCATTAACCCCTTAGTTTAATCACCTTGACACAGACTCTTTTCCAAGTAAGCTAACACTAATAAATTCCAAATATTAGGACATGGACACATCTTTGGGAACTATGACGGGCCTATTGCAGGTTGTAAAAGTGAAAGAAAACATGACCGTGGAGGTGAGAGTTCTACCCTGTTCAGCTTGAATTATTTATTCATTTTTGGCACACACATCCTCAGAGGGATGGAGAGAATTTGGAATCTTCTCAGAAGCATAAACAGGATCATAAAGAGCCATTTTAGAAAAGGACAATGGAAATGTGGAACATGAGTGTGGAGAAAAAAGGCCCAAAGGCAGCATGATAAGGTCTGTGACTGGAAATACTGAAGGCTACTAGACAACAGTGGGGCCTGGGCTGGAGGGTGGTCAGGGCTCCATTCGGTGACCACCAGTGACAGAAGAGATGACCCTAGGCGAGTGGTGGTGAGGCTTCTGGAGCTTTGGACGATGTCATGGTTTGTGTCTGCATGTCCCCCAAAGCCTCAGGCAGTCACGGGCAAGCTTCAAGGGTTTGTGGTTGATTCATGATCCAATGTTGGGATTACGGATGTGAGTGCTACACTTGCCCTGGGGTGAGTAGTCTGCATACAATACAAGGGAGGGAATGAGGCTGCTTGTTGCTGCTCCTCCTTTTTGTTCTCGTTGCTTTTGCTTTTTTCCGCCACCATGAACAGTTGCCTTCTGCCCTGTGCCACTTTGGCTTGGAGCTAGCCGAGTATAGACCAAAACCTCCACTGACTATGAGCCAAATAAACCTTTCCTTCCTTAATTCTGAACTTCAGCTACCTTGTTTCAGCAACAAGAGAAAAGTAACCAAGACAGAAATTGGTACCAAAAGAATGAGGTCTTTGCTATGACTATACCTGACCATGTGGTTCAAGAGCCTTTGGAAATGACTTGTGGGAAATGTTTGGAAATGTTCAGAGATTTCACCTGAAAGAGAAGCACTAGAACACCTTTTGCTGTTCTATCTGGGAAGTTCTAGTCAGAGCTCAGAAGACCAGAGGCTAACAGAGATCTTCCCAGTAAAGTCTGGGTTCAGGAAGTTTGTGCTGGAAAGGACTACACTGGGTGTTGGACTCCACATCATGTATCTTATGGCTTGACAGAAAGTTTGTCTGCATTTTGCTTGTGTCTGGAAACTTTGCCTGAGATTGAGAGTAAAGGTGGTGACTGATTAATCTGGCAAAAGAAATTTGAAGGTAGTCAAATATTGAGGCAGTGGCATGGCTAGTATTGAGAGCTTTTAGCCAGATTTGTGTTGAGAATCAAGAACAAAGAGCCCAGTAGGTTGACTTAAAATATTGTGAGTCTGGCAAGAAAGGAAGCTTCAGTAAAGGTGTGGATTGCAAAGATAGAGCTGAGGAGATCTCAGTAGCTAAAAAGGAACAGGAGAATATGAAAGATGGCCTGAGGGCATCACAACAAGCAGCAAATCTCCACCCTTTGCAGCCTCAAACCTGCAAAGACGAAAGCCTTTGCTTTGAGGAGAAAGCTGCAGAGTTCCATGTTGCAGAATGATGGCAGCATAGAGAATTTGTTCCTCAGAATTGGATTCAGAGTGCCCAGGCATTCAGACACTTGACCCCTACAGCCAAGACAGAAGAAAGCCTGGCTACTGCTCTAGCTGGCTGCAGACCTTGGCATCATCCACGTGGTGCTGGTTTTAGACACATGCAGAATGCAAGAATTCCATGGTTAAGAAGGCTTCCACCTAGATGTCAGAAGGCCTAGGAGGCCAGGCAGTGTGCCCCTGAGAGGGCAGTGTGTGAAGCTGTGAGTGTGAGGTGAGAGATGCAGTGGAGAACCCAGAAGTTTGGAAAAGCCAGGAACATGGACTGTCTAAGGAAAGCTGCAAGGAGGGAGCAAAGCAGGCCCAAGACAGAAGCCATGGGAGCTATAGCCATCAGAAGTGCCATAGAAGTGGAGCCATATGAAACTCACAATTTGTCACAGATTGCTTCAGTTGTTCCACATTGAACTACAGGACTTAATGTTTGGCCTGCTGGATTTTGAACTTACTTTAGTCTCAGTGCTTTGTATCCTCCTGTTTGTGCCTTTTGGAATGGTAATGTTTATTTTGTGCCATTGAATGTTGGAAGTGTTTAACTTTTCATTTGTATAGGGACTTGCAACTAGGAGTTGCCTTATATCTTGGAGAAGACTTGGTATTTGGACTTTTCAGCAATGCTGCAACTGTTAGAACATTGGCAACTCTCAGAGATGGACTAAAATGTCTTTTGAATAAGGGATGTACATGAGTATTTGAGGAGCCAGTGGCAGAATGTTATGGTTTTTGTTGGGATGTGCCCCAAAACCTCATGCAGTGTCTGGATGTCCCCCAAAGCCTCAGGCAGTCATGGGGCAGGCTTCAAGAGTTTATGAATGATTCATGATCCAATGTTGGGATTATGGGTGTGAGTGTTACACCTGCCCGGGGTGAGTGGTTTGTATGCAATGTAAGGGAGGGAAAGAGGCTGCATGCTGCTACTTCTCCTTTTTTTTCTTGTTTCTTTTGCTGTTTTTCTGCCACCATGAACAGTTGTCCTCTTCTATGTGCCACTCTGGCTTGGAGCTAGTCGAGTATGGACTGAAACCTCCACTGACTGTGAGCTAAATAAACCTTTCCTTCCTTAATTCTGGGCTTCAGGTATTTTGTCTCAGCAAAAGAAAAGTAACCAAGACAGATGATATAAACAGCCCACTGTGGCATGTGTATCATAGGTTTACCACCACTGTCTTAAGATTTCATCCTGCCCCCAGCTTCTGCAGTTTGAATGAAGTTTCCATCTATCAGGGAGTTTGACTCTCACACTGGCCTCAGTAGATGGAGACTGACCGTTGACAACTTTCGGACACTGTGGGGTTTAGACTCATTGCCAGGAAAATTATAGGGCCATAAGACTTAGGAGGGGAAAATGTCAAAGTTCAACACGTTTTTCACAGAACTCTGTGTTATAATTTAAATAAAGGTAATCATTGAAGAAATAACCTTGTACCATAGAATTAGGTATAGTATTAGGATGTGCTTCTGTACCAAAAGTTGCCCATTTCCTAAAATGATTTCTCTAGCACCACTGGAAGCCTTTTAAAATATTGCTCTCCTGAGGCTACAAACAATTTCATATAAAAACATATATAGAAAAACGTGTGTTTATATATAGTATAAAAATAACTATACTCTTGGCTTTCTGTATCTCTAGATTCTGTATCCCTGGATTGGACCCACCACAGAGAGAATGTATTTTGGAAGAAATTGCATTTGTATTAAACATACACAGACTTTTTCTTGTCATTATTCCATAAACAATATGCATAACAAGTATTTACATAGCATTTACAATGCATTATGTATTATAAGTAATCTAGAAATTGTGTAAAGTATGTCGGATGATGTGGGTGGGTTATGTAAAAATATTATGTCATTTTATATAAGGGACTTGGGCACCTGAGCATCTCTGGAGGTCCTGAGACCAATACCTTTCAGAAATCAAGGATAAATATATATATTCATTCTTGGTTATATATATAGCCATATATATGAATTTTATAAATATCTATATACATGTGTATTTAATGTAAATTGGTTGCTATTACAGAAGATGCTACATTTAACTCTTCCATATTCAAAGCCTCACTGCTGTTTCTTTGTGTCCTTCTTTGAATAGAAGAAAGTCTCCATGTGCTTAATGCCTGGTGGGTCAGTGTTTCTTGATGGAAGTATTGAACCAACTTTTATATTGTTTGTCAGGCTGCACATTTTGGGGCCAATGGCAGGTTTTGGCTAACAGACCGCTTCTAAGTGCTCTGGTGTCAGGCTAGAGGCCAATGTGCTAGTCATAGATGGCTGCACATTTGTGCCATTACATGGATTTTATCGACTGAGAGGTGAAGGCAGGGACCAGCCATCAGCAGTGAGTGGCCAGTCTAGTAGGTTCACCTAAGTTTCAGGCATCACGCCCCCACTAGCTTTACTCTGTCCATGTAAGAGTTAACCATCTCTTTAGGAGGGCCAATTCCTGAGTCTGAAGAGTCCAACCCATTTACTTGAGGAACTTTTTAGTGAAGAATAACATATCCACGGGTGAGTGCATTCGTTTGGAATGTAAAAATCGAATTGTATTCCTCAGTATTCTCACCTTCTCCTGAGCTCCCAGCTCAAGCAAGAGAGCATTATCATCACTCCAGAGGCTCCTTGGTCCCCCATAGTCAGCTACTGCTTAAGAGCTTCTCTCTCTCATCCTGGGAAATTGAACAGAAGTCCTTTGCGCAGAGCTACATCATCGATCCCTTTTCATTTTTTATTTTGAGCCAAGATCTAACTTGCTAAGTCACTCAGGCTGGTCTTGAATTTGTGATCCTCTTGCTTCAGTGCCCCAGAGTGTTGGGATTATTGGTGTGTGCCATCATGGCTGTCTTGTGTGTCAACCTTGAACAGTGTAGATCACAGCAATTTCACCTGCAGTGGTACTTTAAGCACACCATGCACCCTTTGTAATCTGGCTTCTCTTGTCACTGTGTCTTTTGGCGAACATTTGCGCACATTTTGGTGTGTATAACCCAAGAATAAATTTGCTCTTGCCATGCATGATGACGGTCAACTTTGGTAGATGCTTGGGTCTAAGGTTCATAAAGACAATAGTAAGAATTCTTAGGAAGAACCAAATGTAGAGGTAATAAAGTTTAAACTAAGCTAGAGGAATTGCCATATGCCAGAGGCACGCCATGCTGTCATCTTGTTGTTTTCCCAGTAACTCAGGGAGAGATGAGAAAGCGCAGGCTGTGGTGGACGGCAGAGCCGAGTTCAAACCTGACTCTTAAGTCTTACAAATCGCCTCCCATTTCTTCCGTACTGGTTAAAAATATTCATGAATCAAATTCCTTAAAAGAGTCCAGGAGGTGGGCTTCCTTCCTTATATACCCCTTTGCATATGAAGATGTACCTATGTGAAAATGAATTAGGACTCAGGTAGGTTTATTTTAAAATTTACTAATTCATTCAGGTTATGCCCATTATTTGAAATAAAGAATTAAACCTATAATGTGAACCCAGCAGGACTTTTCTTTCCAGTCCCAGTTTTTATTTATTTATTTATTTATTTATTTACAGCTGCCATTCCGTTTTAAGCATGTATACTCTAGGATGATGGGCATTTAATTATCATGCTAGTTCGGTTACTCTGTAGCACATGAGTGAAAGGATACCTCTACCTGAACTCTGAACCTCTTAGAAAATGTGCTTTGTGATATTTTGAGCTGGGAAATGAAAAGATAATTACCTAATAGAGCCTATGAGAAAGAATGCAAACATTTCAGTGCTGCCTGTGTAATAACCAGGTCACTGAGGAGATTTCAGGAGTCAGGCAAAACTCACATTTTCCATGATGCAATTGAAGTGGAGTCATGCCTTTAGGGCTATTTTCTATTAAGAGTTTACAAGATTTAACAAGTTGTGATATTCTGTACTTCTTACCCCACACTACTGCCTAGATGTTATTTGCAAGTGAAACTTATATAATCAGTGTTTTCAAAGGGCTAGCACTCACTTTGGCAGCACATGTGTTAAAAGGCTACTGAGTCATAGTAGAACCTTGTGATGATATGGCCCAGTTAAAGGACTGTCTGATCTAGTTATAGGGATATATTTAGAGGATTATCTTGTTTGGCAGATTCAACTCAAGTTACTGGACAAAAAAGACTTGAAGGCCGCTGTGTGCAAAGCCTTATGTTGGGAACCTGGAGTCTAGAAAATAAAGAAGAAATAGTATCTTGTCCTTAGAAGCTTATGGTCCATTAGGGGAGACAGTTTTGTAAATAAGCAAAGGTAAAATAAAGCAAAACAGAGTGTAGTAAGGACAGTGTCTTTGAGATTTCAGATCTGCCCTCCATCACCCCTTTCTGAAAGAACATGCCATACGGCCTTGATATGTCAATTGTGATCTGGACAGGTTGTTTACCAACTCCCATGAGTTATGGGTTTGGGGCATCAGTGTGGAAAGTTCAGTTTCCCAGAAGCCAGAGAAACCCCTCAGGAAAAAGCCTCAGTGCTGGCTTTAGGATGCCACTTGGTTGGTGGACACTGGAAGAATAAGTGGACACAGTGGAATACCCACAGCCTCTTCTGAAAAGTAGTCCTAGGCTGCTGAGATGCCACTCCATAGCCATAGTTGACTGGACTAAATGTACACCTGGCAGACGAAGAAGCAACATTGTTGGGTTGATAAAATAAGATTCTCTGGAAATGTGAAGTGTCCAGAGTCATAGTGAGGTGCCAGAGTGGGACACGGAGCTGGCACCACAGAAAGACCAAAGGCTAGGGTCGGTTAAGCGTGGACAGATAGCTGGAGCTTGACAAACACGACAATCTGTGGAAAGAAGCAGGTGAATGGAAGAGAGAGGGAGAAGGAGCGAGAGTGAGAGCTGAGAGTCTGGTAGCCTTGTGGGGGATGCAGGCTTTTAATTTCTGCTCAGTGGTTTAGGTCTGCATGGCTCAGTCATCCTCTGCTTTCTGACTTTGGGTGCTGGTGAGACTGCCCAGTGTCCCTCTCATGCACCTTCTATTTACCTAAACTGATATAAATAGATATTTGCTTCTTGCATCCACCAATCTCTAACCAAGATGAAAGCATAGTGGGCATGGCACAAGAAATGGACTAGAAGTGAAATTTGACTTTGGGCTCAGTGCATGAATTACTCTTTGCAGTGAAGCAGAGGAAAGGGTTAGGTCACAACCAACAAATTTCTACTATGGGAATCAAGAGATATGTTTTGGGGAGGCATCAGTATGGATTGGGGACAAATTGTATGGGCAGAAAATGAGTGTGAAGTGGAAGACAAGAGTGTTAAGCTTCTTTTTAAAATATTTTTTTATTTTATGAAAAAATTAAACAAAATTTCATAACAAAATAATAAGAGAGAGGAAACCTGATGAGTCGCAGCAGTGCCTCCCTGACCAGTGTGCAAAGCAGGTGGAGCCCCAGGCACCTCAGGGTCCTTGGTGGCTACTCTCCACAGCCATAGTGTGCCTGCTGGGGCTGGGCTGAATGCCAGACACCTGTAGGAACCCTGGTGAGCCACTCTGTTGCCTCCTCCACTAGTGTGTGAGGCATGTGGAGCCCTGGACAACTTCTAGGGCCTTGGTGGTCACTGCCAGACAATTCACACCCCCCTGGGAGCTCAGCTGAAAACTGGATAGAATCAGTAGCCTCAGGGAGTCCACTCTCACCCCTCTCCTTCCAGTGGGGGAAGCAGGCTATGTCCTGGGCAATATCTGAAGCCTCAGTGAACACGACCAGCATCCCCCCTACTCTTGTGGAAGCTGAGCTGAGCCCCAGACAGTCTCTGGAACTCTTGCGAGCCTCCCCACCATTCCCACACATGCCTGGGAGCCAACTGTAGGCAAGAAATTTCAGGAGCATCTGGGACCCCACCTTGCCACCACTCACCAGCACAGGAGCTGCACTGAGAACCGGGAATCTTTAGACGCTAGCCCTGCCTCTCACACACAACCAGGAGAGTGAGGCTGCACCCCAGGGATCCTCTGGATCTTCACAAATGTCAAAACAAAGGAGCAAAATGCAATCCCAAACCTCTGCACCACCCAAACAAGTCTAGGAGACATCAACACAGAAGAGCCTGGAAATCATACACCTGAAATTTCTGAAATGATAGCAATTGAAGTAAATAAACAACTCTGTCAGGCCATAGAAGACATTAGATCAGAAATAATGTCTCAGGTGAAAAAAGAAATGGTAACAATAATGAAAGAAATGTTCAGCATATCCAAAGATTACATTGACAAGAAAATAGAAGAGCATAGACAGCTCATGGAAACTTTCAGAGAACAATATAGAAAATAACTAAAAGGTATGAAACAGATACAGATATCCAGGAAATTAAAAATTGTATTGAAAGCTGGCAAAACCACTGAACGAAGCTCAAGATAGACTTTCAGACCTTGCAGACAGCATTGCCACTATTGAAAGTGAGAGGAGGGATCTCTTAAAAACAAGGAACCAGGAGATAACAATTCAGCAACTGCAAGACAAAGCAAAGAAAAACAATGTCAGATTAATAGGTATTAATGAAACAGCAGGTGTCGACACAAATGACATAAAAAGGCTATTTGCAGAAATAATAGCAGAAAATTTCCCAGGCATGAAAAAAGAATTGGACATCTAGGTAAGTGAAGCATATAGAACTCCAGTTAATCATAACCAAAATAAATCTACACCCAGACATATAGTGATCAAGATCCCAGAAACTCAACAAAAGCTCAGAATATTAAAAGCTGTTAGAGATCGCCTATAAAGGAAAGCCTGTCAGAATCATGGCAGCCTTCTCAACAAAAACCATCCAGGTAAGAAGAGCTGGAGTGAAGTATTTCAGGTACTGAAAGACAACAACTTCCAACCCAGATTGATGTACCCTGCAAAACTGTCTTTCAAATTTAATGCAGAAATAAATAAAACTACATTGAGATACCATTTTGCCCCGGAAGGAATGGGCATCATCAAAAAATCTAACAGTAACAAATACTGGGGAGATTGTGGGCATAAAGGAATGCTTCTACATTGTTGCTAGGAGTGTAAACTAGTGCAACCACTATGGAAATCAGTATGGACATTTCTCAAAAAACCTAAAACAGAAATTCCATTTGACCTAGCCATTCCTCTTCTAGGTATCTTCCCAAAGCTTAAAAATCAGCATATTATGTGACTATATCCATACTTATATTTGCAGGAGCACAATTTATAATACCTAGATCTTGTAAATTGCATATATGTCCATCAACAGATGAATGGTTAAGGAAAATGTATTGACACATAATGTATCCACCATAAAGAATGGCAAACCTGAGATATTTATAGGTAAATAGATGCACCTTGAGCACATAATGCTAAATGAAGTAAGTCACACACACACACAAGATTAAATATTACTTGCTTTCTCTTATATGAGAAACACAATTATATATATATATATATATATATATATATATATAGTTTTTGTTTTGTTTTTTGGTTTTTTCATGATAAAGAACACCGGAAGAAATTTATGAGTGCCAAACCAAAGAGTACTAAAAGATATTCTATAAAGAGATAAAACAGACCACAACTTCAAGAACAATAATGGAAAGGAACCAACAAGCAGGGAAAGCAATTAAACAGAGGGAAAAAGGAGGATCCAACAGCAGGAAAATATCATGACAAAGATAAACCAGTACATATCAGTTATAATCATCAATGTAAATGGTCTCAATGCAGCAAACAAAAGAAGCAGACTAGCAGATTGGACAAGGAAACAAAATCCAACTATGTGCTGTAGACAAGAAACACATTTAACTCAAAAGGAAATTCACAGACTGAAAATTAAAGGATGGAAAACAATACACCATGTGACAGGAACCCAGAAAAAAGCTGGTGTAGCTATTCTGTTTGCATACAATATGAACTTCAAGCCAAGAACAATTAAAAGAGATAAAGAAGGTCACTACATACTTGTGAGGGGAAAACTTCAAGATGAAGACGAAACAATCATAAACATCTATGCACCAAACACAAGAGAAACAACTATATAAGAAATTTTAACAGACATGAAAAATGAAATAAGCAGCAACACAATCATAACAGGGGACTTTAACACAACATTGTCACAAAAAGATAGATCAATTAGACAAAAGTCAACAAAGAAATAACAGAACTTTTGCATATATGTTTGAGAAATAGTTGCAATAATTTTCTGTATTTTGGTGGTGTTCATTACAATCTCACTTTTCCACTTTTAATTGCACTGATTTGTGCCTTTCCCTTTTTTTGGTAAGATCGGATTTGTCTATTCTTTTTATTCTTTCAAAGAACCAGCTCTTCAATTCATTGATTCCGTGTATTGATTTTTTAGTCCCTATTTATTGATTTATGCTCTGATGTTTATGATTTCCTTCTTTGTACAAACTCTGGATTTGGATTATTCATGTTTTGCTAGGATCTTGGGATGCATCATCGGGCTATTTATTTGGGTTTGTTCTGTCTTTCTGATGTAGGTATTCATAGCTATAAGTTTCTCTTATAAGGCTGCTTTCATTGTATCTCGTAAGTTATGATACTATACTAGCATTGTCATTTAATTTTAGGAACTTTCTTATTTCTTCCTCTTTGATTCATTGATTTTCAAGAATGTGTTTAACAAACTCCCACCAGCTTGAACCACCAGTGGTACATGCATCACTGTCCCATCAGCCACCTTGTATTACTTATGGTACAAGTGGATCTAGTAACTTTTATTGGACTTTTTACTAACAACATCAATAAAAAGTCTATAAATGGACCAAATATAGTTACTTCCTTGTTGCCTGAATTTTAATACGTACTACTCAAATATGATTATGAACTACTACTGTTCATACAAACCAAAAATTATTGCAGTAATCAACAAACTTATCTTGTTAAATTAAAATAAATTTATTTATATGCATGAATTTCTTTAAAACATTTTATTCATAATGGTGAATGATTTGTGCAGCATGCACAAAATATCATAACACATTTGATTTTTTCTGTGGCCACAGCAGCACTCATTTTTTCCAGATAATCTTCAGTAACATTCTCTACATTTTTTGCCTATGTTTCTTGTTAATCTAAATAAGCTTTTATAACATGAATGTTGGTTCCGGGGAAGATGGCGACCAGGTGAGCAGCAAGGGAGCGAACCTCCTTAATAAACACCACCAGCTCGAGACAGACTTGGCGAGCGTGAATGCCGGGACCTCGGCTGGGAAGTTTAGACTGTGCGTATTTCTCTGAGATGCCGGGGGAGATGTGGCAGGGCGGAGCAGCCTGCCGGGGCGAGACGTGGGAAAGCCCCAGTCGCTGGGAGCCAGGGACGATCTGTGCGGGAAGGAAGCTTGGCTCAGTCCAGGCACCGTGGGAGCGCAGCTGGCTCGGTCCCTCCCGCCTCTCGAGCCAGTGCAGCCCCCCGGCGACTCCCGACAGAGATCGGCTTGCTGGCGGCGGAGATGCCCGGCAATCCCATGTTTCGCGCGTGTCGGGCAGGCCGCGCGGAGAGACCAAAGCGCCGGGAGCGGAGAGAAAGAGTTACTGGGTCCTAGCGCCCTGAGAGCACGGCGGCTCGATCCCTCCCGCCTCCCGAGCCACCGCAGCCCCCCGGCGACTCCCGACAGAGATCGGCTTGCTAGCGGCGGAGACGCCCGGCAATCCCACGTTTCGCGCGCGTCGGGCAGGCCGCGCGGAGAGACCCAAGCGCCGGGAGCGGAGAGAAAGATTTGCTGGG
>PVLD010018575.1:0-38646 GCA_004027595.1 Dinomys branickii | reverse complement strand
ATATCATATTTAAATTAGCTAAGTATGTCAGAAAATAGCAATATTAGATTTAAGATGCTATAATTACATGCAAAGCAGAAATAGAACATAAATTAATGAATATAATAATCTAAATGGAAATTGTGTTTAAACATTGACTATTACATCAAAAGTTCAATTTAAATGATGCTCTATTTTTCATGATGTCTCACTAAACATACTTTGCTTCACCCATATGTAGCCTGTTCTATCTGAAGTCCACGAAGTAAATATTTTGAAAACTTTAAGAGTTGCATCCAGGCTTTTCAGGTAACCAACACACTTTATTTGAAAATATTTCCATTTACCTTCAAAGGAAAGAATTGCATAAAAGAAGAATGATGTTTCTGAGAAGAAATACAACTCCCCACTAAGTATAAGACTTGTGAACATTTTTATTCATCCTGAGTGCAAGTAAATACTACCGAGGGTCAGAGAAAGTTGTACAAAATACATATATTAATAGGTATCTAATATAGTAGCATAACAACAATCAAGGGACATTGTGTTAGGACTTTGCAGAGATGAAAAAAATTTTTGTGTGGGCAGAAGTGAGTGGGTAGGTGGGTGTGAAGACGGGTGGATGGATGAAAGAATAGATAGGATGGAGAGATGGTACAGACGATGACAGAGGTTTAAAGGAATTTAAGCAAATGATTTTGAGAACTGGCAAGTCTGCTATCCGTTGGGCTGACTGGCAGTTTAGAAGCTCGTAGGGAGGAGTTAATGCTGCAATTTTGAGGCAGATTTCTCCTTTTTAAAGTGAAAACTCGGTTTTTCTACTAAGGACTTACAACAAATTTAATGAGCTCCATTCAGTTTATTAAGTACATTCTCTTTCACTTAAACTGAATTGATGATAGATGTTAACAGTAAGTGTGGCATACCTTGACTAACCTAGATTAGTCTTTGAATAATTGGCTACTGTATCCTAGGCAAATTGACACAGAAAACTAACCATGATGTCCATCTCTTGCCAGTGTGGCAGCCACAAGTATTCCTTAAACATAGTGAATCTCCACATAAATATAATAACAATGCCATACTTCTACATAAAATGATACAGTGATCTTGATAAGCAAAAATGTGCTAATTATTTTCCCAGAAGGGATTCACAATCATTGGGCCGTCAAATTTTTCTGATTGCCGTACTGTGACTTAAAATATTGTGAAAGAAACTTAACTTTTATTCATGCATCTTAAGTCAGATGATAAGTGGATAAAACTGTGGCAATAATAAAGTACTTGGTATATATTTATTATATATAGCCATAAAGATACTAATAAAAATATAAGGAAGAAATGCTCATTATACTCCTCATTTCTGCAATTGGTCACATGACTTTCATTGGTATTCATAACTACTTTATTCTACAGCACTTACATTTTTATTGCGCTCTGCAAGCTACTCAGCAGTTAATGACTGCTTGCTTACGGTGCATGAGCAATATCTTAACAGTGAGTCATCTTCTGGGCTTTCCTAGGTAGAACCAGCTCTGGTAGTCGTGTGTTGGCCCTTTCTACTGTAATATACCTCACATGACAATTTAGGAAATGTTACCTCTTTACCACTCCTGGGGATAAGTAATTCACTTATACACGCCAGAATTAGGTAAAACTGCAAGATGGGAAAACATCTAGATGCACGGCAAGGTGTTCTGAGCTCAAACTCCATTAATTACCTAGACTCTGAGTAGTGGACCACAGTGACACAGCGACATTTTGGGTCTCCTATCATTAGTGTCTTTTGAGACACAGTGTCTAATATTAGACAGTTATAGTATTATTTCGATTTTATCGATGTACGGTCACTCTGGTAACAAAACAAAACAAACAAAGCAAAACATAGATTCATTTGAATTAGGTAGAAAGAAAGTGTGATATTACAAAATGTAGACAAGGTACATCCCCAGCTGGATCTGGGATTACAAGAGTGAGTTAGTGAGAAACTGGGTTCATCTTACAAGAAGCAGGTTGTAACAAAGAACTTTAAAAAGTCTGCTCCTGATATTGCTGCTAGCTGCCTTGGGACAATTTTACCATGCTCCTCAAACTGACAAATGGAGACTGATGCTACTGCCAGAGGTAACACAAAGCTCTGATGAAGTCAGAAGTTTAAACCATTTCTGCAGGTTTTCTAGTCATCTTCAGCCATTCTCTGTCAGCTCCCTCCGCTGAAACCAGGAAATGTGATTTAGGATCACCTAACTTGTATTTTAATGTGTAATAAATTCTCCCTACAGGAAAATATCACAAATAAAAGACTAAACAGTCTTAGTACAACATCATATATATATCTAATAGAAATTTTTCCATATCTGCTATGAATCAAGACCAAAAGAAAACCATGACAAACAAAATAAATACACATAAAATGTGTACTGAAATTATTCTGCCGATATATCAGTGTGAGACAGAGGGAAAACAATGAAAAATATGAAAAGACCCTTGTGGGACACAGCGATAATGATTAGTGTAATGTAGTGAGAACCATGAAGGACAGGTGTCAGAAAAGTGCAGAACATAATGCTTGAGACTTTCCAAAACTAATTAATGATATTGAAACATAAATATAAGAAATTCTCCACTTCAAGTAGGGTAAATATAAAGACATTTTTTGCACTTAGTAGTAGAGTAACTAAAAGTCAATTTCAATGGAAGGAGAGCAAAATGGGAAAAACGAAGCAAGATATAGCATGTACAGGTACAAATTCTCTATGATGAATGTGATCATTATGTATATCTGAAATGTACTAATAAAATAAAATGGCAAAAAATTAAATGAGAACAAGTATAAAACGATCAGAGTTTTCTTCTCAAAATACATGCACAAGAACAGATAACTAAAATCAGAAATGAAAAGCTGGATATAAACAATGATTCTACAGATTTAACAAATGAAATAAAATATTTCATGGATAATTTATTCAATATATATTATTATTTATACAGCCAAAAGTAGCAGAAACACATATTTTACTAAAATTTCTATAACAAATATACCGTAATAGAATAGTTTCATATCTACTACATAATCCTAGTCTGTAATATAAGACTTTGTACAAAGAGAACTCTACATCCAATGGTTTTTCTGGTTGATAATCTCAAACATTTCTAAAAGAAAAAATAGTGTACTCATCGAGACAATGAAAAGGTATGAGGGAGTCAGATTTCAATATATTTTATGAGATGTATGTAATTCACATAATCAAAGCCTATCACATGTAGAAAGACAATTCTAAATAAATATCAATGAACGAAAATCAATCAACATAATTCATGTTAAAAGTTAAACAAAAAGAAAGCATATCCTACAGTTGCTAGAAAATATTCAGAAAAGTTGACAATATTCAGTAGTAAAGAATATTCAGAAATAATAAAAACAACGAATAGTAAAACAAGAGAAAAATATCTTTCATACTTTGGAAAAAAAAGCAAAGTTTTTCAAAAACTTAAATTACTTTTATACTTAATAAAATTGGTATTTTTTTTAGTTTGAAGACAAAACATGGACAGAATATATGTTATATTTACTACTATTCACATACTCCAAGTGGTCTGATAAGTACATTCAGGGGGAAATTTTTTAACATTTAGAAATGAAAACAAAAGCATTACCTGTAATGGCATAATTCTGCATGCAGAAACTAAAATCTCTCAATAAATTTGGGATTTTTCATAGAACACAGTGTCATTATAGAACATGTGGTTATATTCCTATGTGGTAGCCTTACATAAAAAGGAAGTTTTTAGAAAGATAGCAAGGTAACATAAATGAATGCTAATATCTACATATAAATCAAAAAATATGTGCAATATATACATGATGACTAATTTTAAAATAATAGTATTCAGGTTTACTAAAGAGCAAAAATTTGGAAAATATATTTTAAACTTATAAATTGGACTTCTTATGGCATAGGTGTAATTTTCCCAAAAAGCTGGTCAGTAAATTAAATGTATTCTCAGCTAAATGCAATGGTTGCTCAGTAAGATAATTTTAAACATTAAAAGTAAGGCCCACAAATAGACACTAAGTACTAAGATTTATTTTATTTATTTTATGGTGATTAAAACTGTGTTATTCACTGTTTTAAAGACTGAAAAGAAGGAACAGGGAATATAGTGGAAGGACCACATAGGAATATATTCACATGTATTTGATCAGTTATAATAAGATTCCTTTCTACTACAGCAAGAAGAAGATACACATGTCAAGAATGACAATTACCTTTAACATTACAGATTTGCTGTATCTGTTTTTGAATTGCATTTAAATCTAATAATATTGTTGGATAAAAATGCATTATTTTTTCCAGCTTATCTTCCATTTTGGTAGAAATTACCATTGTATTTACACATGGAAATAGTTCATTCATTTTTTACCATACACTAGTGCATTGTTGAAATTATCAAGCTTATGTATGGTAGTCACAATGCAGAATCACCAAGGTGATCAAGCTCCGTGGTAGTATCCAGTCTCGTAATCTAAGATTAGTTATATTTTTCCCTTTACTAGTGAGTGAACCCTGTATCTTTGCACTAAGATATACCCAGCCTTTACTAATTTACCTATTTATCTATTTGTTTATTCATAGAAAGGGTCCTGCTGTGTCACTTAACTGACAAGGCTGTGCTTGAAGTTGCAATACCTCTTCTTCAGGCTCCCAGATTTCTGGGATTATAGGCACATGCCACAGTGCCCAGCACGTGTGTTCATTTTTTTAAGGAATAATTAATCAAATCATTGTGAATGCATATAATTTTCTGTATGAATTTTAATTGAAAAAAATTTCATTTTAATTTATGTTTAAGTGTTCATTAGTTCACTGTGATTACAATCGTCCTGGGGAGTTGTATAAGTGTGTAACACATCTTGTTTACTTTTACTTTTCCTTAGCCTCCATTCCCCCCACTCATCTCCAATTATAGAGCCCATTCCCATTTGCAAAAGATCTATCTCCTTGTTTTTTACATTACCTATCTTATATTTTACTTTCCAAATTATTTGTACTTAGTGTTTTTCATATAAGAGAAACAACACAATATTTAAGCTTATATATCATATTTATTTAACCTAGTGTTATGGCCTCAACTAGCATCTATTTTTCTTCAAAGGACTCAAATTTATCCTTCTTTATGGCTAAGTAGTACTCCATTTTGTATAATCCATTCATCTGTTGATAGCTATATACATCACTTACAAGATTTCGATATTATGAGTTGTGCTGATACCAATGTGGATAAGTGTGTATCACTGTAATATGATGTCCTAAAATTTCTGTTATAAAAAGTAATTTTACTATTCACTAAACTCTATAGCTAGAACTAAGATACTTTCCTCTTATTAGATACATTTTAACTGACAAATAATAAATTTGGATCTTGGCATCTTTCAAGGACACATTCTTATATATGATCGTGGAACATTTATGTAATTTCTTGGGAGAAATTAAGCTCAAAAGCGAAATAATTCAACATAACATATATATCTTGAAAGAAAAATCCAAGTGAAGAGCATATGGCATTAATAGAATAGTGTAATTATTTTAAGTGTTAGTAATTAAAAATAATCATGATAAAAAGTAATAATGATAAATAATGCTATACATATATTCATATAATACAATTATAAAAAGAATAAACAAATCCAAAACACACATACATATAATTATAATAGTTAAAAATAATCACCACACTGGAGAGTGACATTAGCATGTGGTTGACGAAAAGTGACAAATACACTTCTCTCCACAAAAGTGTACCAAAACACATGGGAAACAGCAACTGTCTCACTGGAGTGTTTAAAGGTGCTAGAATACAATGGGGACATGGCACACTTATCAAAGGGCATCAAAATATACATTGACCTTATAAAGAAGGGAAATAAGCAGAGTATATCTATCATCTCATTTCTCAAAGTCAACCTCGAAGCAAATGGGACTTTTCTCAGCAAGCAAAGGAAAATAAGTTATCAACACCCCTACTCACAGCACAGATAAGCTAGGCATTGACTGCTGGAGAATCTTGTTACCCGCATAGGATTTGAGCACAGTTTAGGCAGCAGGCAGGTTAGAGCAAAGTTGGATTGCCCTGGAGAAAGCACTCAGCCTATTTTTGCACTCCTCTATATTAATGAGAAACTGTTCTAAGAAGAGTTTCCCCACAGAATTAAAGAAGGGAAAGTACTATTCTGCTTGATTTGATATAAGAAAATGAATAATTTGTGTAAGTTTTCTGGTTTAGAAATGAATATCAATTACGATATATATATGTGTGTGTGTGTGTGTGTTTGTGTGTGTGTGTGTGTGTGTGTGTGTTTGGTGATGCTGGTGATTGAATTTAGGGTCACACACATGCTAGGTAAGGGCTCTATCACCTGTCCTTTTATTGTCCCTTTGATTTGCATTTCCCTGATTATTGGTGATGCTGAACAACTTGTCATATAAATTTGGACCATTTGTATGCCTTCTTTGAAGAAATATCTATTCAAGTCCTTTGCTCCATAGCAAAGTTATAAAAGCAACTTAAATTTTAATCAAATAAATATTTAGTAGAATATATACATTCAATGAAATATTATTCAACCTTAAAAAATGAAATTCTCGCCATCTGTAACTACACGAATGAACTGGAGGACATTGCACTCAGTGCAAGAAGCGAAATACAGAAAAAATACTATGTAATTCCACTTATATAAGGTATATAAAAGAGTCAACCTTATGGAAACAGAGAGTAAAATGGTAGCTGTCAGTGGATGGGACTTGGGAGAATGGACAGTTGCCACACAAAGGTTATACATTTTTAGATATACAAGATGAGGAAGTTCTAAAGATCTTTTATAAAAAAATTTGTCCATCATGGACAATACTGTACAACACACTTAAAAGTTTGTTAAGAGAATAGATCTTATATTAAGAAAGATTACTACAATAAAAAATAAAAGATGGCCTTGACATATATGAAAGAATGAGCATGCATTCTTGGCAACAAGGAGAGTATTATTTTCTTCAAAAACTACAGTGAGGATTTAGTACATTTAATGAATTACAAGAAGGATGCTCTGTACTAATAAATGAGATAAATTATTAAAATTTACTAATAATAAATAAACAAAACATAAAAAATGAACACACCTTGATTACCATATAATAGAATTAAAGAAAATAAGGCCTCATTAGAAGATAAAATTAAGACTTTTATTAAAAGATACTTCAGGATTTAATTAGTTGCAAAAATTTTAGAGGATTAAAGCTCATTCAATGAGAAAAGCACCAGGGAAGTAATGTGTTGACTCTAAAGCTATTCATAGAAAATACAAGGTTTATTAAAACACTAATGAGAAATGCCAAAATTAATCAGTTTATTATGTGGTTGGAATTTGGAATATCATGAAGCATTATAAGTGCAATTGTTCTACTAATCCAGTGGCAAGAGGCAAGGAAACGACCTGTCAGTTACCTATAGGACACCACACATTCAGCTCTTGGTATTTCCTCATGTGTGAAACCCTACAGTGTGAATGTAGAGAGATGCTGGAATAGAAAACATGTTACCCAGGGAAGCAGAGGGCAGAAATTTTGACTGTCTTCCAAGGCAGTGAATAAGAAACAATTGGACTTTCCTTCCGGTACCAGGCAGAAACCCCTCCTGAAAGTCTGTATCTATAGATTCAAGGAAGTTCAGGTCAGGAGATGGAACTGCTATCTACCCTGTGATCACTACAAATACGTACATACATACATACTACTGTAAATACACTACACGCTGGTCAATTTGTACTTTATTGTGAAATAAGTTAGAGAGAGAAAGAACAGGAGTGTACTGGTCACCTCTACAAGGAGCAATAGACTTTTAGTATTTTAACTCCTTTTGATCAAGAAGTCTTTGCCTTTGGGTTTCAGTTTAAAGATAAGTCAAGGAAGCATAAGAAAATTCTGTCCCTTGCTATTTCCTTTACCTCTTTTCGGAATATTGGAGGAGAAATGCTCTGTGTATGAATATGCAATAATATCTCCAATATATTGCAATTGTATTTAACACAAAACAATCAAGAAATTGTTCCTGAACCACTTTTGAACTCTATATATTTATATCTTTATTCATATTCTTGTCCAAAATGAAAATATAAACACATTTAATCTACCAAATGTACTGACATTGACCGCAATGATGAGTGTATTAATAAACCCTTAATACAGTATACCGTCATGAAGTCACGGTTCATATTTTGAGGCCTCAGTCATTGGCAGAGTTTCCCTTAGAACCTCATAATTGTTCCCAAGAACCCCCACAATTTCACAGAAATTGCGAATATCTTCCGCAATTGTTTTTTAGGGGGTGGGGTCAAGATTTGCAAGTTACCTATCTCCAGCCAACTGGAGACCATTATTCAGCTCTCCTTGCTGATGTCCTGTAACACTTCTCCGCCAGACGCCCCAACATTCCTACACAGAACAGGCTGCTGTGCCTCCTGTACATATCTGGCGTGTTCTCAATTTTATTTCTCTTAAAGCCCTAAGCTACATAAGAGGCCCCCAAAATAACTGCACCTTCTAAGGTTTTATTAATACAGTATCTCATTAAATTAAATTACATAAGTTTGGGAAACATAGCATATTTAGTATTTAAACTATAAAAATAGGCATTTACGGGCATTTTCCTGAACATTTCTGAAATTCACAACTTTTCACAATTTCACAACTTTTCACTCTAGGAATGTAACGTGCACAAATTTTGAGGGGCCACCATATTTTCTTTTCACTCATTTCTGTTGACTTTAAAGATCCTGCTGCTCTAAACCTCCAGGCATTTACAAGTGTATAAATGTGCATGTTCTTCCCAATAAGAGCTATAAGAGATTAGAATGCACAAAAAACAAATATATGCTTTATCTTATGTGGAAGATATCAGGTCTTTTCTCATTCATGGGATTAAAAATTGTCTTCTAAAAATATAATGGTTCATTTTACTTTTAGTCCCTCAATTTCAACAAAAATGGTAATAAAAGTTAACCAAGAAAATATTTGCACACAGTTTCTAAATATTTTTCCCTGGTATAATATTTTCACATTTTAAATTAAAAATGTATTTTATTACATGGGTCAAATCTTTCAAGGAAAAGTACAATAAGACAGATCATAGGAAAGTGTGTAATAATGCTATATGGTAGCAGACTGAAAATTAGAGTTTGGATGAGCAAACCAAATAGGGCATACAAAGCAATAAGTGTGTATCTCTTATAATAAAGGGATTCTATACACAATGAAACATAAGATTCATGAATGAGACTATGCACTACAAAAAGGACTCATTTAATAGTCACTCAATCCAAAATCATGTGTTATGAACTTGAAAGAGTAGTTTGTATGATGAGGTCCAATCTTAGGGATAAATCTACTGTCTTAAGAATGAGACATGAAAAAAAAAGAGACATAAAAAAATACTTATAAATAATTAAGGTCAATTTTACAGTAGAAATTTCTGAAGGCACTACAAGGTACAATAAAGGCTGAAACATTCTGAAATTGATTGTGTCAGCTGCAAATTCATAAATTAGGCTGTTGATTTTCCTTTCTTAGAAAACAATGCTTAATCACAGAAAGAAGGCATTTTCATGTAATAGGGAAATATGAAGAAAAATTCAGACCAAAAAGCAATATTCAAAGCCTCTTGGAAATATCAGTAAAGAAATTAAATATCATTCATTGCCTTGCTCTTTTAAAAATTTCTGTTTTATAAAAATCAGGTGAATAATCTGAATGCTAATGTGTAGAGATATTTAAAGGAATAAAAATTTTAAATATATATGTAAACACAGAAATAGAGACAATAATTGCAAATGGTCAGGTAGCAGTAGAATGGTTTTTGCAAGAGCGTTTTTCAGCAGAAACAAAACAAGTCTTCCAGAATCAATGATCTCATGCCACAATGATGTGATGGACTAATTTTCTTAATATTTCTGTAATACTGACGCCTCGAAACATATTTGAATCGTTTTATGCAAGATAAACAATTATATCTGGCCCTCTCGTATGATTCTTTTCTTGTATCAAGAACTAAATGTAGAAAATAATATCCTATTCTGAGAGTAATGTTCAGGGGAAAATGACAATACCTGAGTATATTAACTTATTAGGTTCAGCCAATCTGCTATATGCATCATTGCAAGGGATCTATCTTGAAGATTATAAACAAGCCTCATTGAATTATGAAGACACTAATGAAACATCCACAGGTTGTAACTCCATCTGTTCCTTTGTTCAGTTTGCCACGTGAATCATATATTAGAGTAAGAATCAGAGGGTGATGTTGGAAAATTCCTTCACACTAGCCTAGAGAGCTCTAAAATTTTCTTAACAACTTCAGTTCACACAATTCTTTTTCTAATAAGGAAAAGAAACTTCTAAACAAAACGAAAACTAATAATGCATTGTCATGAAGTTTACTTTCTGAAAGAAACTGGTGGCAGGAATTTTGTTTCTGGTTAAAAAATGTCTAGCAAATACAACCTCGATTCATTTGATAGTAAATATGAGTGAAATAAATAAAACGCGATGTGCTAGTGCTCCATTTTCAAGTAAACATACTGGGTGCTAATGCTTTTCTATGGTTTTCATGGCACTTGTAACAATGTTATATAGAATAACATTGCCCAAGGTTAAACTCATTCAAGAACTCAGAAAGAAACTTTCCTTGGGCAGCAAATATGTGTCAGGAGCAAATAGAGTGTTACAATAATCAATTAAACAAGCACAGACACAGGATGTTCTTATAGTCTTGTAAAGAAATAAGGGAGAATAAATAAAAACGTACAAGTAAAATATAAAATGTCTTATACTAACTGCCGCAGTGATAAAGAAAGCAGGGGGAAATATAGGAGGTATTAAGTTTAGAATAGGATTATCACAGAATGCATCCTGAGAAAATGTCATGTAAGTAAAACCCAAGGGAAATAAGAGCGCAAACCATTTCAAAACTAAACAAAGAGTTCATGACAATGGAATTCAAAAGACCTAAACCCCAGAGGCAAGTAGTCCCCTGGTTTTAAGGAGTTAAGCGAGGAGACCAGAGGGGTGGTGAAAGGTGGGCATAGTTGAGAGAGGAAACGAGATTGAAGAGAAATAGGATCTAAACTCTGAAAGCCCTGTAAGAGCCTGACAAGACTTTAGTGTGTTCATCGGAGAGATATGAGAAGCTCTAAGTAGGTATTTAGCAGAGAGGCCACTTGCTTTTAAGATTTCAACAGGACAATTCTGTATTAAAAGTAAATTACCAAAGAAAATTTGTGGAAGCACACCTTATTACTTTATTTTTATTCTTGTATTTTAGACTGTACTATAGATCTTGGTCATTGTGCAGATAGAATCTGAAAATTTTCTGTGACAAATTTTAAATAGTGTAGGAAACAGAATACATCATCTTCGAAGGTAACTACATAATTTGAATATTGCAGGGAATAGATGAAACAGAGGACAACTGCTTGGTTGCTTAAACTATTTTGTAGGGTGGAAAATACATATTAACATGGTTACTGATTAAGTAATTATGGCTGTAGCTTAGTGGTAGAGTACATGCTTAGTATGCCTGAGGCCCTTAGTTTAATGTTCATAAATCCCACAAAAACCATTGGTTCTTCCTGTCTGAATAAATGCACCTTGCTGGCATATTTTAACTAGAATTTGCAACTCTGGAACTCATTCTTTCAGGTGAGTGCCCCTGTCCTTATTATACACATCACTTATATTACTATTTGTGTGGTAAACAGAAAGGTGTGGTTGATCAGGTAGGAGCATATATATATACATGCCACTGGGAAGCAATTGGAATAATACAAGGGAATGATGAAGGTGGCTGATTTTAGGGGCAGGCACAGTCCTTATAATAGTTCCTAATTCGGAGGAGGGAAAAATAAATATTTCCAAGAAAGAAGGGAAAGAAGAGAGCAGCAAAGGGAGGAAGGAGAGAAAGAGGGAGAAGGAAGGGGAAAGAAGTTAAAAAGGAAAGGAGTGAATGAGTTAGGGGAGAGAGAGAGACAGACAGAGACGGAGACAGAAACAGAGAGAGACAGAGATGGAGACAGAGAAATTAACTGATTTGGCTTATCTGTCTGGCTAAATACTCTTTCCTTCTTTATGCGGAAACCCTTTTGTCTCCATCTTGAATATATATATTTGAAGAAACTGCTCTCTCAAAGAAAGTCTTTTTTGTCAGTGACACATGTGGAAGACCAATGTCAACATTTCAAAATTGCTAGAGAAAGCACACATCTTATTTGGAAACATGACTAGTTAAGAAGTTAAATTCAATCTAATCATTGCCACACTTTTACACTTAGCATTGGTCTGCATTTTTACCACCCAGAGTTTGTCCTCATGCTGTTTAATTGGCAATTTCAGATTTTTATCAGAGGATCTTTACTTATGTTTCTAGAAATACCAAAGATATACCATGTTCCATATAAAAAGGCCCCGATTGCGGATTTTCACTTCAGCTAGTTTTGTGACCCCAACGTCTCTATTTTTAGCACTTCTTGCCTTGGTAATTGTCATTCCTGCACTGTTATTCTTCTTCTATTTATTTTCCCTGTGCACAGACACATATCCAGATATTTGTTCCTCACAGCAGAGCTGCAAAGTATACCAATCCATAATACTCTATTGAAAGTTTGAGGATATTAACACCAGCACCACCAAATTCAACATGAAGGACAATGTACAACTGTATATGCGCTATGACTCCTTCCTAAGTACACAGGGCAAGGAACTCCACAGGTTTCCCGTATACATCCCTCTAACCTGAACTTCAGGCCTGGAACAACACTGTACAAGGCATTTAATTCCATTAGGTGCTAGAAATTCTTCAGTCAAAAATCTTAGATGTGAACAAAATGAGAAAAATATCATTTATTGCTAAAAGAAATACCTTCATTAATTTAGGAAAATTTCCTTTCAATTATGGAGGCAAAAATTTGTTTGGAATGTTTCTACAATTTGACACAAATTTGAATAATTAAGGGAAGATGTCTCATTTTTGTTTTCTTTTTTAAAAAGTTCAGATTCTTCTACCAATTCCTGTGTAAAGAATCAGAATGTAAGTATATCAATATTTTGACACAGTCTGCACGTAATTCTCATGAACACAGACTCTGAGAACAACTACAGATTATTGTATGGAAGACCAGATTCTGTTGCCTGTGTTTTCACTATTGTATTTCAGAAATGGATATATGCCGTATATTTGTATAAATGGAATATTCTTCCCCACCAAGAGAGACTTCAATTCTTCCTGTTTAAATAAACGTACCTTGCTGGCATATTTTAACTGAGCATTTCCAACACTAGCTTCTTTCAGGTGAGTGCACCTGTCCTCATAATACACATCACTTATATTACTATTTGTGTGCTGAACAAAAAGATGTAGTTGATCAGGTAGAAGGACTGACTCACTTGGCTTTCATACTGAACCTAACATCTTCTGAGTATGCATGGAAGTTAATTTCTTACTTCCATGTAGTGCAATGAAGAGAACTTGTTATTGTTCCCTAGGAAAACTCCCTTGAATGAACTATGGTCCTAGCTAGAAGGTTGTGTAGTTTGCTTGTGCTCCCCTTCACAAGCCTTCAGGCCTTTGAGAGAGGAGTTCATTGTGTTGACCGTCATTTGGCTTGGAGAGTAAAGCTGGTTCATTTCCAAGGTTACTTCTTTTGATTATTGGCTCAGTCTTCCGCTTTTGTTTCACTGAGTATATAAGATAGTTATGAAATGAGGAAGATGTATCTAAAAATTTATTGTCACAACCTATACATATATAATAGCACATATGACTTATTTATATATAAGGTATTTGTTTTTCTGTGTGCTTTAAAAATAAAAGTATTTTAACTTTAATATTAAGATAAAATAACAGCTTTAAATTAATATGCACTTTTGTAATTTTGCTTCTTTCTTAACTAAATTTGTCTCTTTTATTTAAATACATAAGAGATTCATTTTACTAACTATGAATTAAATTAGTAAACACATATTGTTATTTCTTAAAAGTAGAGTAGCCCTTTATATTGGCATTCAAGATGCTTCTTTTGTCTTTCCTCTCTGTAAAAAAACCCTTCATTCATAGACATTTACATGATTCTCATCCATCAAGCATTCAGTCTAACTCAATAATGAGCTTTTCAACCCTGAAATTAAAAGTATTTCTCCTATAACTCATGATTTACATTATTAAGAATGTGAAGCTCAACAGACAAAACTCACTGTCATGACTTCTAAATTATAATTTGAAATTGGCGACGAAAACAAGAATCTCAGTCTTATTGAGTGTGAGAGGGAATACTTGTCTTCCACAACAACATAGTTTATAAAAGAAAAATTATTAATTTTTTATGATAATTTTACAGGAATAGTGTCAATTTCACAGGAATAGTGTCTGAATAGTGTCAAATTTTGGAGATACATGAGCCCACTGTGCAGAGTTAAGACAGTCACATACTAAGGAAATACAGAAGGCATCATAGGAATGGACTATTGTCCTAAATGGACGTCTTACTCTTTAT
Organism: Dinomys branickii; assembly: GCA_004027595.1. Lineage (NCBI taxonomy): Eukaryota > Metazoa > Chordata > Mammalia > Rodentia > Dinomyidae > Dinomys > Dinomys branickii. The sequence goes on along the minus strand of PVLD010018575.1, from coordinate 24,074 downwards.
GGGCTAACATTTATTTTAAATCTTCTGAAATTTAGTGGCTTACATCAATTTTATTATTGTAATTCCCAATCTAGTGCCTTACTAGAGCAAATCATTCTCAGAATTCAATCTTCTCAAATTGTTTCCTTTTCTTTATTAGGAAAGCCCTCCATTCATTTATAATTTTAGTTGTGCTTTGTAATCATTTCAAATTGCCAAGATATGTAAGCCCAGTGTGTAAAGTCAAGCCAGTCACACACTACACAAATACAGAAGACATCATGCGAATGGACAAAGGGCCCTAAGTGCACTGTGCAACACACAGATTATTCATCCACAGCAGCTGCCCTTCCGGTTTCTGAGCTAGAACTGTGTATTCTCCCATTTGTTGTGAGTTAATCTATCATATATTAAAATATTTCTGAATCACCAGTCTTTCATAGACTAGGTTATTAAATTCAGTACTTTAACCCATAGCCCTTAAATTTTATTTCTAATAAACTAATTAACCGTTTGAGATGTCTGTTTTTCCCTTAAAACGAAAGGGCTTTTAATACACCAGACAGTATTACAGTTTGGAAAACTATCTAAATGTGTATTTTCTATTAAAAAGTAGTATCTATTATGTTCTAGACTTGCATTTTCCTAATGTTTAGTGGTGCTGAGTACCTTTTTATATACCTGTTGGTCATTTGTATGTCTTCTTAGAAGAAACACCAATAAAATTCCACTGACCATTTTAAAATACGATCTTTAATATTACGCTATTAATTTGGAAGAGTTACTTTATGTTTTGCATGTCATTCCATTATATATATATATATATATATATATATATATATATGTATTTTACAACATTTTTCCATTTCAAAGACTGAATTTACTGTGAAAGACAGAATTTTAAGATGGTTACCCGAATATTCTCACTGCTAACTTATTCAGTTAAATCCTAATATAGGCCTTGCTGTAAAGGCGATAAATAGGTAAGAGCTCATTCTCTTTTAAAATTTTTATGTGTTAGCAAAGGAGACTTTCTTTAATTTCTTTACTGCTTTGAATACGCTCAAATCTGTTTTGTGAGGTGTTCTCTAAAATATGTATGTCCTTTAATTGTAGCATAAAGCTTCCACATCATTTTCTGAGAACCTGATAAATGTAAGAAACAAAATTAAATTTAAAAAGAAAAGAAACAATTTACTGCCCTCCAAATACACATGTAAATTTGTTCAAATTTTTCTATAGAGCAACAATTTACACAGGAGTCAAGGCCTACAAATTATTTATTATGTGATAATTCAGAGTATGTGTTTTGTAAGCATCATTATGTAATTAGTGTAATTCCAACCCTCACACCTAGATTTGCAATACAGATGAGGGGAAGTACTTTTATATTTAGAAATTAAAATTTCTAACAATTGTTCATTCTTGATTTACACCTTATATAAAATTTGATGAAACATTCAGTGAACAATTTCTGTTATCTCCCATTGCAAAACAAGTAAAACCACAGCTTGGACAACTGCTTTCTTTGAATAAAGGCATATACATATTACTATGGTTGGCATGATCTTCGGTGACAGAAACATGGGCTAAAATTACACTCATATATTTCAATGACTTGAAAAGTTCAATACACTAGTTACTGAAAAAAAGACTTTGATTGCACATATACTTAATAAAACAGTAGATTACATACACAGGAAATGTGTAGGTTTGGTGTCTAATTGTTAGAAGTATTTTAAGCCTAGATCAAATGACAATAAATGCTCAAATATAATGTATATTGAAAATTGTGGCTAAGAACACATTCATGTGGAATTAAACAGTGAATTTTTTTCTAGGTGTTCTTTTTTTGCAAAGGAAGGTGTGAATTTTGATGATTGTCAAGGTCCCTTTACACTCTACAATTCAATGATTCTAAAAAATAATTAAAACTAAAGAAAAATAATCCAAAATATTAAGTAACTGTACATAGTGTATCAGCTGTTTTAGTTCTAATAATGTGCTCAGATAATAATGTAACATATAGCTTTATAATACATTATTTGAAAGATCCTTGGCTTTTCTGATTAATATTTGTAAAGCAATCATAGTGCTCCAAGTCCACTATTGAAGAATAAAACATGTAAGCCCTTACTCTACACTACTAAAATAAAACTTAGTTTCTTAGACTTTCGCAATTTTTCCATTTCTATTTTTACCCTGACACTTCAAATAAGATTAAAAATCTTTATACCGTCCCTGAGGATATTAGCTAATGAACTTGTTTCAACTTGCATTTTTATAGAGCTAAAAAGAAATGCTGTCTACTTGCATTCACCATTTTACATATTTTTATTCATATGTCAATTTTATTCGCTCATTTCTCATGGGTTATACCAAATAAAGACAAGCAAATAACAAAAGCACTGTTGAAAGCTCACCCGTTGTCTGGGTCGTAGTTTCTGCTCCTCTGAAGAAAAGGATGAGGTTCAGGTGTATATGCTTTCATGAGGATGAACTCTTCAAGTAGACTTCTACGAATAGTTCAAGGAGCAGCCTACTGGCAAGGAAATGATACATCAAGGATTCAGTGCCCCCTACAATCTAGGGATAGCTAGATGCGCTAAAGTGGAGCAATAACGTACATCTGGAATGTAAATCATGCCACTGAGCTGCTTTGACTCGAGACAAGGAAAGCAACTTTATGCATCCTTGCTTCAGTTTATTATCAGCTGTTTCGAAAAGAAAGTAGGTAGGCTAGAAAGCTAAACTTTGAGAGACAGGGTTGGGGCAATTCTCTGGCAAAGGGTGCAGGTGTAAGATACTAATTAGCTATGTACATTCACAACAGCTAAAGTATATCATTTCTAGTTAAGTGGCTTTTGCTATAGCATCAAATGGCATCCAGTAATCTCTTTCTCTTCGCCACTGGCACTGCGTATTCTGTTCATTTTTCAATTCAAACTTACTCCATCTAGGAATGGCTGTCTATAGAGTCACAATTCCTGGATAAATTTATAATATGAAGACGAATGAGCTAAACAGTATCATCACTGTTAGAGTTGGTCCTGAGTCCATGAACAATATTTTTCTCTTCCCCCACTTATTTTAGGTTTTACTCCACCTCAATAGGCAATTCTCCTTGATGAGGATGCTTGCCTAATTTGGTGACCTAGAACCCTATGCGATGGACTGAAACACTGGTTATTACGTCATTCTTAGATGACAGCTGTTGTACTTCTCTACTAACTGTTAAATTGTGCACAGAAACATCAAAAGACCTCCAGTGAATCACCTAATCACTCACCTTCTTATTCCCTTCAGGCATTATTGTAGCAAAAATCCTGTCTTCTCTGGAATTCAAGACGATTACTCTAGCTAGTGTGGTTACCACTTCTCTTGCTTGCTGGTCATTTTTGCAAAAAAGGAACCAGACAAATCAGGTAAGAGTCAGTGCAGTACTGACTGAGGATGCTGCCACAAAAATACTAGGACCTTTAAACTAAGAATGCTTTTACATATTCCATCACAAAAGCATAGGTAAAAACCACGATCTCAAAATTTACAGAGTATATTGTTTCTAGATCTAGCTCATAACATGTAAGTTAATCTATGACCAGGAAAAGCAAAAAGTAAATGTGGTACATCAGGGTCACACAGCCATGGAATTCAGAGTTCTTATCATGTACTTATTAACTGAGAAACTATTGATAGATACCAAGTAGAAGAATGATTTATTTAGAATGAATCTGTAGTACCAGAGGACATGATAACTAAAATATTGGAGTAATTCAATGATTTGCAGAATGTCTGCATGATTCGTGGCCCATGTGTATATTAATATTTATTGTTATTATTATAACTATTCAGGAAGCGTATTAGTGTAACCCTTGGGGCATGGCCATTAGTATAATTTATTTCAATGCCAACTGAATGTAAACTGTTTCTGATCTTCCTCTCTGATGGGGATATAAGAGAATATATTTACCAGAACAGAAGCCTCATAACACATACTACAATCCATGTTAATTTTCCATAGCAAAGACATATCCGGATCAACAGTTTCCAAAGGGATTTTCTTTTTGCTTAAATTCATGGTTAGTCCATTGTTTTAAGTGTTGCCATAGTTAATTTTTTAAAAAGTGTGCTACTAATGTTTATCATTTTCCCAGAATAATGTGTTATTATTGAGTAACAGTATTGTCTGATAAGGTGGATCATATCAATTGGATTTTTTAAACTGCAATATGTTTTACCTTCAAATTAAGGAATCACTATTAGGATCCTCCCATTTACTAAATCAAGTATCTTCATTTTAGTTATATATTTGAAAAATGGCAACCAAATCAGAATGGAGGAAAGGAATGAAATCAGAGGAAATGACCACAAAGTGAGTCCAACTATCATGGTGTTGTATTTCGAAAGTTTTGTGAAAGTTTAAAAATGTCCACATTTTACTTGATACCCCTGTCTTAAAAATGTATATATAACTAAAATGAAGATACTTGATTTACTAATTGGGAGGATCCTAACAGTGGTTCCTTAATTTTCAAAGTAAAACATATTGCAGTTTAAAAAGTCCAGTTGATATGATCAATCATAGCAGACAATACTGTTACTCAATAATAACACATTATTCTGGGAAAATGGTAAACATTAGTAGCACACTTTAAAAAAAATTCTTCATGAAGTTTCATGTGTGTTTCAAAAGTCTGTGAGAATTCATTTTATAACTGTACCCAAATCATTAATGTCAGAAAATTTCTAATTGATACAATATTATCGTTAAAGGTATAGTCTATATTCCAATTATGTAAATTTCTCAGTAATATAATTTACAGTTATTTTTTTTGTCATAAAACTCAGAAATTTTATTTTCTTTTAAGGGGATTTTCATGTTTTATAATTTATCATTTGTACATATCTTTAACCCACAATGATTACATTCATTTTGGGGAACGCTGCTTGTATATAACAAATCTTACTTGTTTTCATTTCCCTTTCCATATGGCTTCACTCTCCCATTTCTTGGTCACCTTCCCTTTTACAAAAGATCTCTATAATTTTATTTATTTTTCTCTTTAAATGATTTGTACTTTGTGTTTCTCACGTAAAAGAAAATGTGATATTTAAGCTTGTCTGTGTGATTTATGTCACATAACATTGTCTGGAGGTGCATCCATTTTCTGAGACTATGTCAGCTGTATCTGAGGTATGATATGGCAAGTAGTATGATTATGGCGAGGTAGTATTCCGGCGAGTTTAAAGGTAACATTTTCTTTATTCATTTGACTATTAATGGACACATAAGCTGCTTCTAGGTTTTAATAATTATGAGCTGTGCCTCTCTAAGGTATATATGCATTCCTGTAATATGAAGTTATTAACTCATTGGGGAAAATATTTAGAAGAGGAATATCTGGGTCAGATGGACTTCTATTTTTAATCTTTTGAGTAACCACACTGATCTCCATATTTGTTGTAATATTTTACATTCCCATCAGTGTACATGGGTGTATTTTTCCATTCACCCTTCCCAGAATTTGTCACTATTTGATTTCTCAATGATAGTTTCTCTGGAGTAAGAATGGAATCTCAGTGCTGTTTTGATTTTCATTTCTCTAATGCCAGAGATTTTGAATTTTTTTCACATATTAATTGATTCTTTATATTTCTTATTTTGAGGAGTGTCTATTCATTTCATTTACCCAGGTTTTAATTAGGCCTTTTATTTGGGGTGGGTGGGGTATTTTTTTTCAGTTCTTCATGTATTCCAGACATTAGTCCTTTGTCCAAAGAGTAATTAGCAAATTTTTCTCTCTTTGCTCTGCTGGTTGTTCCCTTTGCTACGTGGGTTTGTGATTTCATATAATGTCATTTGCTTATTGTTGATGTTATTTCTGTGCAATTTGGGTTCTGTTTATAAAGCCCTTGCGTACACCTATGTCTTTAAGAAGTTCACCTCTTTTGTCTTTTACTAGACTGTCTCTGTTTTAATATTTAGATCTTTGATGTACTTTGATTTTAGTTTAGTACATGGTGAGAGGTATGGTTCTCTATGCAATCTTTTGCATATATAAAGTCAATTTTCCAAGCACTCTTTGTTAAAGAGTCTATCTTTCTTCCATTGTATAGGTTTGGTCCCTTTGTCAAATATATGATTACTGAATGTGTCTGGGATTGATTCTAAATTCACTCTTCTGTTCCATTGATCAACATGTTTGTTTGTGTTAAAGTGCCATTCTGTTTTTGTCATTGTAGCTTTGTAATACTATTTGATACAATATTGTGATGCCGTCTGCTTTGCTAAGTGTTCAGGATTCCTTTTACTGTTGTAGATTTTTCTTTTTTCATATGAATTTTAGAATTGCTTCCTCTATTTCTGTGAGGGATACTCTTGGTATTTTAATTGGGATCAGTTTAAATCTATATATCAGTTTTGGAACTGTGGCCATTTGTCAGTATGATCCTGCTTACCCAGCAAGGGTGAATATCTTTCTATTTTCTCTTGTCATTATTGTTCTCCTTATCCAGAGTGCTATGCTTTTTGTTGTAGAGGTCTTTCACTTCCTTGATTATGTTAATACCCAAGTAGTATGTATTTATTCTTGATAATATTCTGTGTGGTCTTATTTTCCTAATTTTTTTTTAGTGGGTTCATTGTTGTACAAGAAATCTCCCTATTTTTGTGTGTAGAATATATATTCCATTACATTGCTCAATTTAGTTATTATTTCTAGGAGTATTGTGGTGGGCTCTTTCGGTCTTCTATATAGACAGTCATATCATCTGTGAATAAGAATAATTTGACTTCTTTCTTTCCTCTGTGTCTCATTTTTGTATGTGTGTGCCAGGAATTGAAGGACCTTTCCAGTATGAATCCCTTGTACTTCTTTCTTTTTCCTGAAAGCTGTGGCTAAGATTTGAGTAGTATATCGCCAACAGGAGTAGTAATAGTGAAAATTATTGCGTTAGTCCTCATTTTAGAGAAGCTTTCAATTCTTCCACATTTAATATGATGTTTGCAACAGTTTTGTGATGAATGGCTTTTAAAATATTGAGATGAGGTCCTTCTATACCATTGTGATTTCACCTGTTTTGTTTAATTATACTGCTAAGGGACTTTTCTTTCTTTTTATTGTAAGTTTGGCTAAGGCTTTTTCTGTTTTCTTTATTCTTTCAAAGAACAAGTTCTTCCACTCATTTTTTTTCATTTTAAAGAGAAAAAAATAAAAAGAATGAAATAAAATTTCAAAAAAGATGATAGGACAGTAACATTTTTGAAATTATGCAGCATTTGGTTATACTGACAAGCCCCCTAAAAGTCAACTCTACTTTTATATCTTAAATCTCCATTTCTGGGAAGGCTATGTAATGCTGATCTCCTCACAAAAAAAAAAAACTAACATAGGAAATTGTTCTTCTTTGCCTCCAAAGATGAAACCTTAACCTGGATATTTAAAATATTGGAATTTGTGTTGTTTTATATTATGTTTTGCATAAATAAACATCACTTAAATTGAATCAAAGGAGTGCTGACTTTTTTCTTTTTAACTTTTTAACATTCTAATTACCAATATAAAGCTTGCAATTGTGGCATATTTGTAAATCCTTCCACAAGTAACTAACAATTTAAACAATTTCTCTTCCTTCACATTTTCTAAATTTTTATTTTTTGATTTCTATTTTTTTCAAACCTTATTTTTTTAACCTGGCTTAGAATAATTTCTTGGTTACTCCCTAATACTACATACAGATATAATTTTATGATTTCTTATCTCTCCTGAACACAGAAATAAATAAGACCATAGTAATAATTTGAAGCTCTACAACTGTAACTATTTTGATCTTTGTAATTGTTTAGCTTCCTCAGGTGTAATTAATTTAAATAGTATGAAAACAAGTTATCTTTAGTTAAAACAACTTTCAACTGAACTATATAAAAATCATTTATACTTTATTTTAATCCTATATTAAGGGATGAAGTCTTAGGTTGGACCAGTTCAAAATTTTCTTGTGTCAATATTTTACAGAAAAAGAGGACATTGGAATGTTTCACTTCCCTGGGAACATTGGCATTTGTATCTAGATAATTATTTTTGTGGTGCAAGATGTTTATGGCATTCATAGTCTCTACCCACATGGTGTCATTATCACTCCCAGTTGTGACAAACTAAAATATTTCTAGATATTGTCCAATTTCCCTAGGGAAAAATGACCCTAATTAAGGTGATCTAACCACTGTGTTGATTGCAAAAGACCAGACATGCATATTAGCTGGGTAAATGGGCTATCTTAGGTCCTATAAATTCTTAATGTCATTTACAGGTAACAGGCTGGTGCTCAATCATATTGATAAGAATTCAATTTTCTCCCTATAAATTATGAACTTCTTTTTGCAAAACAGTTCTGAAATAGACTGTTATGGCATAACTCTCAGATTTTTATCTGTATGAGATCCAATATTATCATTTTGGGAAAACATTTTATTAAGATTCCCTTTACTATTCCAAAGTAAGTGTTAGAATTCTTCAAAAAGATACCCACTTCCCTATATGGGAATAATAGTAATATGAAAAAAATAACTTGTGATACTAAGTCTACCTATTTCAACACGTTTATACTCAAGCTTGACTACACTAGAAGATATAATGAAACATTTTCATTGTTTGGCCTATGCTTAGGATTTCCTTACATATGACAGTTAAAAATGTAAACTGAAAGATAAAGGCGCTATTGGCAAGTCAAATATGTGCAGAATTAGCACGACTCATGTAATTTTCTGAAATAGTAGATATTTAGCAATACTTTGAACAAAACAGGGTACAACTCCTTTTCAATTTACATAAAAGAGATTCCAAGAAAATCAAGTACATCAAAACTGGCAAAAAGCTGTGTTTCTAGGAAAGAGAAAATGGGGTTCTATTATCAAATGATCATGTAGTCCTTTCCTTCATGTTCAGCACTCATTTTGTCCCCAGTGTTTAACAGCTGTACATGGAGAAGGGCTACTGAGATCATCTTAAGGAATCTAGGATTGTAGACTTCTTTTCTCAAATTCAGCAGCACACTTCAATTGTTATAACAACTGATGCTTTCCTGAAAATTCTCCTAATTCTTATATGTAGGAAAACCCTACTCCAAACAATCTAAGAATTCAAAATTTTTTCTAGGATAAAGATTCATGAGAGTTGTATTCATAAATTTAGCACCAGAAATTTATAGCAATTATAGAGTCTCTGTCATAACTTCTAGAGATTCTAACTTGGAAGATTAAAGCGGGATTTAGGAATCTCAGTTCATTTTAAGTGGTGCGGGTGAATCTGATGTAGTTGGCTTGTGGACAACACTTAATGAAACACTTGAAACATTATGAGATGCCTTTGTGAAAAGTAAAAGCTAATATGAAAAACTTAGTTCGACATGTTCTACATTAGTCCAATAACAGTGGGCCTTTTATCCTCTTTCTTTTAACTTAAAAATTCTAATCTTTAATTTGCATCTGAATTGTCCAGCAAACATTTAAAAGTATTCTAATGAAGGTCTTCTCAGTATTTGTCAAGTCAGAAGAAAGAAATAAGGTCATTTCATTTTTAAATAGTAGATTTAGTTACTACATATTATGAATATTTTTCTTTCAATTTTATCATGTTACAGAAATCTCAATATGATTAAATTTTTCTGTGTGGTACAGGATCTACTTTTATTGCAATAGATAGGAAATTTGTAATTTACACGTTTCTTTCATATCATCTCTTTTCTGAGAAATACCATACTTAGAAAAGATACATTTCAAGGGAAATTTCCTGCAGAAAAGGGGAATATGGAATATGGCAAGTGCAATGTCTTGAGAAAGGCTGATAAGAACTTACAATCGTATGATTCAACATTTCTGTACCAAAAATTCAGCTACTTAGAAAAATAAATCTCATTGTTTCCATACTTATGATTTTGAAATTCTAAATTTAATTCTGTTTGGGGAAGCATAAAATATTTTGGATATGTCCATATTTTTTCTCATCTTAAAAAATCGATATCCATTCCTACCTTATATTTGTCTGTGAAATGTAGCATTATTTTCCAATTTCAAAATCCACTGTGGTTTCATATTATTGAAAATGTCCTTAGGAATGAAATGATTTTTTTCACTATTGGCACATATCCTTGAATCTGAGTGGAATTAATACTTAAAAACATCTAAACTATAATAATGTCAAAATTTTCAACAAAAGATTAATATTGTATCACTTTTTCAAAAACACCATATTTAAGAGAATAAACTGAAGATATAGTTAATAAGTGAATATTTGCCACTACTGTTGAAAGTTCACTGGCATTATTGGACTGTAACATGCAGGAGACAGTTTCACTTCAGAAGATCACATGTAAAGCCAGGTGTGGTGGTGCACACCTGGAATTCCAGCATTCAGGTGGCTGAAGCAGGAGGATCACTGTGAGTTTGAGGACAGCCTAGGGTTCATAGAGAGATTTTTTGTCTCAAAACAACCAAAAGAAAGAAGAAAAGAAAAGATCGCACGTAAATTAAGAGACAATTAATTCTGTAAACAATCTAGAATAATTTAGAAATAGAAACTACAATGATAATTAAAGATGTGTGAGAAGTTCATCAACTAACTTAAATAGTATTATTAAGACATTAGTCTGCCAAAGGACAGAACAAAGATTTCCTAATATTATGACCATAGGTAGAAAATACATGTTTCTTCCATTAGAAATCATGTAAATATCAATATTAATTTTAGAGTTAAATCAAATTGTTAACAACTCATGTTGAATTTGCATTTTGTTTATCTAAATAATATCTCACATTTCCATACTCTCTTACATTTTCATATCATTTACCTTTCACATTAATTGTGTAAATAAAGGTTTCTATTTTGTAGGCAACCCTATTTTCAATTTTGACCGCATCCATTTTTAATCTTAGCACTAGAATATATTATAACTCATAAAATTTGCCTGGTTTTTCCTTTTGTGAAAATTAAATGAGTTATTATACAGAAGTACTTAACACAGTAGCCACATACATAGGATTTGCTAGTATTTTCATTTATTAATTGCAGATATCTGATAATATGAGAGAAAATAAATTTTTCAGATCAGTATTTTCATGCATATTGAAACTTTCAATGTGAAATAGAGTATAAGATATATTTTACTTCACTATTCATAACAAGCTGCTTTTTTTAGTCTTTGGTTTTTATTAACCCCCATTGTTGATGTATAAAGTTTACATACTTGGTGGCAAATTTTTACATTTACATGACGCATCTTCCTTTCTTTCTTCCTTCCTTCCTTCCCTTTTCTTCACTCTTTCCCCACTCTGCCTGTCTTGTGATCCCATTCATTTTTTCTAGTCCTGTTTGCATTACATAATGTTTGCATTACTTGTTCTTATTTTTATATAAAAAAAAACCCTTCAAAATGCTATATGATTTTTGGTGCATGCAATGCTCTCTGACTATTTTTATTCTATCTTCTCTTATTTCTGTCATTTTATTTTTATGTTGATTTAGAATCACTAAATTGCCTTTTCCAAGTATAGATATGTCACAATTAATAATTTCAAAAGTGCAACTGTAGTGCCACAGTGCAGTAAATTATATATATAGTATGGTTTCTCTTACCTGAGAAGCCTAAAGTATCAGTTATTTCAAGAGAAAAATAAAGGATAGATGGTAGGAAACAGGGAGCTAGTCTTTGTGGAGAGGGTAAGGGAAATCTGAAGATGCGGGAGATGGGAGAGGAGAGGAGGGACAAGTAAAAATGATGCAGATGTCCCATGTACGTGCACCAATGCTCTATGGGGAAATGTGCTTACTATGTATTGCAAAGGTATTAAATGTTTTGAAAAGGAAAAAGGAAACACTGTCAATGTTCAAATTAAAAACATTACAGTAAAAGTTGTGTTGCCATTAATCTCCCTCAAGATACTCCCCCTCATGTGGGTATCCCAACACAAGCACATCCCAAAATCTTTGCTACTTTCTGTAGCAGTTGTATAAGTTATCTTCAGTGGGTGTTTTTAGTGCACTGTCATGGCTGTTTAGGTCCTCAATCAATTCAAAAGTTTTACTTTCCATGATCATTTTGAATTTGGAGAAGTGTGGAAGTCACATGATGCCAAACCTGGCGATTTAGATGAGGACAGGACATCAAGATGTTATGAGACTTTTTTGCCACTGGATGGCATTCAGCCAGTGTATTTACCATAAAATATTTAGCACTCTTCTAAGGACAGTCACAAAACAGGATTTCCAGAACTTCTTCAGAATATGGCAAGAAAAATGGGATAAAGGGGCTTGAAGTCAGGGAGAGTATTTTCAGGGGGATTAATGGCAGTATGTTTTTACTGTAATAAACTTTTCTTTAAACAGCCACTATATATTTTGATCACAAGTTGTAGCTTTGGAAATACAGTACTAGACCTATGTGGATTCTAGTCTACATCAGGTACATCTTATTCAGTCCTGATTATCACACCAATAACTGCTTTGAATAGAGTAGAAGAGTAACATTTGCTGCGGAGGAATGTAATTCTATTTGCATCTAAATCGTAATTTTGTAGTAGACATGGAGAACAGGCATATTTATGGAAGATATAAAAAGGATAAGATTTAAACATGTAAACATTGAGTTAGTAATGGATGTAAAGAACGTAATATTTCTATAAGAAAATGAACAATGTTTATGAATTATAGATTAGACATGACTTGGCAGTGTAGCATATTTTTCAGTGCTTCAACATATCACAAGTCAAGGACCAGTTGCTCTCTGACACGCCAGAACTGATCAGTAAATCGATGATGATTATGAGGAATGTTATGGACTATGGTGATGATGAGCATATTAGTGATAATCTCTATTTAGCTGAGTTTATTAGGATAGCATATGGACCAGTAAATTATACTGAGGTACTAATATGACATTTCTATTCATGTTATCCCACACCAAAATATATGTGTAGTTGCTATAAAGAATTTATATTGACACAATATGAACTAGACTGTGACTCTTTTCCTATACCTCAGTAATGCTTTGAAGAACTTATCCTATTGTAAAGTGGAAATCGCATTATCTTTTCCTTTCTCAGTTATGATTTTTCCTTCTGCTTAAAACAAAAGGAAAGAATAAAACAAAAGATAAAATAGCTAAGAAGTAATTCAAACAGCTTTGGATTACGTATAGAAAAGCGCTTCATATTCATTTTGTTATAAGAAGTGAAAAGTCAGGATCAAATACATATGATCATAGACACACACATACACCAAAAAAAGCACTAAATCTGAATGACAGAAATTATGGATAGGATTTTCTGAAATTTCTAACAATTTGAAGTACATGCTGTTTTTTTGAACAGTGGCATCCTCTACTGAGATAGATGGAAAATGTATACACTACAGATGTGATAGATAACGCAGTAATACATGGGAACTGCCCATGTAGAGGAGACATAATACCACTTTGAAGAATTTCACCTTACTTATGGACTTCCTTGCACTATTGAGTATAGCTTTCCTGTAACTTTTGATGCAGCCGTTAACTCATAGTGAATTACTGTTGGATACAGTGTCCCATAATCTCAGAGAGTAGCTGAAAATAACCAAATATTTCAAATCCTCATCAAATCGAATTGCTTCTGTGCAGGTTTCTACTGCTGGCAATAGATGGCACAAAACGGTTGTAATACAAGCCCTTGATAGCTATAGTTTTGTTTTCACATCCCCAAGAAATTGAGCCCATTTCGATGGAAATTTATTCTGGGCTATGTATTGTAGCAGCTGGTGAAACCATGAATAGAGGAGTGAAACTTATTAATTTATTAATAAGTAAAAGTGTGTAGAATTTCCACTACTGAAGTTAAAGAACTGTCTATATAAATTGCTTTCCCTAATTCATATTGTTAATATGATGTGCTTTCAGAAGTATTTATTAAAGGACACATCCACCTTCAAGGCCAGATAGTGTATTCTGAAATCAAATCTACTGAGTTTTAGTAGGTGTATCTTTAGTAAGATGGAGGAGAAAATGATGAAATAGTGTGGAGCAGAGGATAATATAAAAGCTCTTGGACATACTAAGGGAGTAATTTATAAAACTTTCTTTTCATTCTGATAAACGTGGGTGTGTGTGCAAATCTTGATGTGTTTTTTACTGTGAGATTCACATGCTTTAACACAAAAATATTGTGCACATAAAAAGGATGAAAGTGAGATACTGCAATTGAAAGAATAGAAATATTTTAATACTAAAAACAACAGAATTGTATTTTAGAATTCATACACCTTGGGATTTAATGCTCTGGAAAGATAAATCATTGTACAAATCTACTACATAGTTTATATTCTTTCTTTTTTACTTTATTTCCTACTGAATTTTAAAATATCTGTCTTAGCTCAAACCAAGATTTTATATCAAATGTGTAAGAAAATAGTGAAAGATTTTCTCATTGGATTTCACAATACTTCACTCACATATAACACTGAGCTATGAAATAGGGAACAAACTGAGGAAGGCATCATGGATAATCAGTAATACTAAGCAAATAAAGTATAATAAAATGTAATTGGTGCATTAAAATATAGAGCTATGAATAACTGTCTACTATATACTATTTTTCATTTGGATTAACATATATTCTTCAAAATCTATATAATTGAGGTAACATCCATTATGAATATATTACTATAGTTAAGTTACTAGTGGCTTAATACAGTTGAGACTATATTAGCTATTATCATAATATTCTTATGTGCATTTAGTCTGCATCCTGGAAGCAAGTTCTTAAACAAGCCTGGAACCATATATTTAATTTATTGGCAGACATTGTTTCTACAGTATACTCCACCTATAACTGTCATTTATAAACAATGAAAGGCACTTACAGAAGTTCAACTGTACATCTTATTTAAAAAATATTGCTTAGGCTGAAAACACATGCTAATGCACTAAATAGGTATTTACTGTAAATATACCTCTCTATTATTAGCAGAAAATAAAAGTCTTTTACAATCAAGACGATAAAATAAATAAAGGCTGTCTGGAAACCAATCATTTGTCCCATTCATACAGCTGTCAAGTCAAGTTAGAAACTTGAGTCAATTGATGCTATTAATATTGCCAGAATAAAAATTTTATACTGACATTTAAGAATGTATCTACTGTGTCTTATTAATTTTGTTACTAAGCTTCAGTCCAATAGAGAAGGCATGGCAAATAAACCAAAGGGGAAAAATAAAAGTACAGAAATAAATTAGTGGGAAAATCAGAAACAGCATTGCAATTTGACACACAAGGTTTTTTAATTTTAATTCAAATTCATTGATATGCCTTCAGGCTTATAAAGAAAAGATTTTGCCTAATGCTTTCAAGAGCGAGTAAGGGTATACAGAAAATAACGCCTCTTTGTCTTTTTCGTTCTGCCACTCCAGTGCCAGTAAAAATGAGCATATGCTATAAAAGTAAAGGATTAAAAGGGAACAATAAATAACCTTGTAAAGGAGGTTATTACTTGTCTCCCTTCCCTTGGTATCATCTAGCCATTCTGGAACTAAAGATTACTTCATGTGAATAAAAAAAACAATCTTCCCGAGATATATAGCACATCATTCTAGTCCTTTACTGGATGAAATGGATTACTGCCATTTCTCCTTTCCTCCTTAAACATTGTGTACTGAATCTTGCCATTGAGGAGATTATTCTTCTGCATAATTTTATTAATCTTAGTGAAAAATAGTCGTTTAGAGCGTTTTGCCCATTAAACTAGGGAGAGCGAAAATAAACTCATGTTAGTGGAGTGTCTAGACAGATGAGACAAGGTGAAAATTATAGATTATTTTTACTCAGAGAAGATGATGTAGGTTTAGGGATAAAAGAATGACTGTTAAGAAGAAAACAAAGTTGATACACATATATGGATTCAGATAAACAACTTAATACTCTCTTTTTTTTCTTTAATATTATTGGTACACTAAGTTTATTGGCACATTTATTGGTACATTGTTTTAAATATATATATGAACATATGTATGTGTGTATATATATATCACATTCATCACAGAAAATTGGGTCCTGTACGTGACATATTTTGATGCTTCTTTTCTTCCCAATCCCCTCTCCTCTCTTCAACTCCTCTCTCCTCTTCTCCATGTTTATAAAATTCTGCTTCCATTCTATCATTTTTCATTGTTATTTTTCTTCTTCCTTCCTTTCTTTCCCCTTCCTCCACCCAAGTTCCTCTTTCCTTCCCAATAATTTCTTCTCATTTTACAATACATTTTGGTCCTTATTCACTTTTTTAGTTTCTTACAGTAGGAAGGCAATATGATGTTTACACATGTGAGTCTGATTTATTTCACTTATGAGTATGGTCTCTAGTTGCATCCATTTATCTATGAAAGCCTTGAGTTTGTCCTTCTTTATAACTGACAGTCTTCCATTGTGTAAAAAAATCTTCTCTACTCATTCCTCCATAACTGTCATTTTGGTTGTTTCCACGACTGAGCTATTATAAATTTTGCTAGTATAAACATGGGTGCACAAATACCAATGCAACATCATGTTTTTAATTCTTCCAAGAAGATAACTAGATGGGGAATAGCTGGGTCAAATGTGACCTCGGACCATAATTTTTTTATGAATCTCTACACTGGTTTCCACAGTGGTTGTACCAGAATACACAACCCCCAACAGTAGAGAAGGATACCCTTTCTCTCATAGCCTCTCCAGTATTTGTTATTGGTTGATTTCTTGATGGTAATCATTTTTTCTGGAGTGAGACAGAATCTCAGTGTTTTAATTTACATCTTTGTAAAAATCTTTGGTGTCAAACTTTTTCCATATATTTATTCACCACTTATGTTACTTAATCTGAGAAGTGTGTATTCATCTTCGATGCACATTTCTGGATTTGGTCCTTAAATCTGGGGAGTCTGATTTTTTCAAATTTTTTCAATTCTTTATATGTCTAGAAATAAATCCTTTGTCTGAAGAACAATTAACTAAATATTTTTCCACTCTCTTGGTTATGTTTTCAATCTGTTTGTTATTTCCTTTGCTGTGCAAAAGCTTTTCAATAGAGTGATATCCCATTTATTGACTTTTTATATTATTTTCCACACAATCAGGGTTTTGTTTATGAAATCCTTCTCTACACCTATGTCTTCAGGAGTTCTGACTATTCTCTATCCCAGCAGATTTCATGTTTCTGTTTTAATATTTATATCTTTGATCCATTATGATTTTAATTTAGTGCACAGTGCTAGACATGGGTCTAGTTTTACTCTTTGGCATATGGAAAGACAGTTTTCCCAGCACCATTTATTGAAGAGGCTATTTATATTCCAGTGCACCTGTTTAGCTCCTTTGTCAAACATAAGGTGGCTGAATGTGTTTGCACTTTTTTCTGTATCTTCTAACCTGGTCTACTGATCCTCAGATCTGTTTCCCCCACTTTGTACCATACTGTTTTTATCACAATAACTTTGTAGTATAATTGGAAATCACAAGTTGCCATGCCTGATTCTTCCATTTATTGAAAAGAATTATTTTTTTATTGTAGTTGTTTCTGAATTTTTGGATTGTTTTCTATAATTCTGTGAGGTATGCTAATGATATTTTCATTGAGATTGCTTTTAATCTGTACAAGAATTTGGGGAGTATGACCATTTTCACTGTGTTGGTCCTTTATATCCATAAACAATAGATATCTTTGTATTTGCTTATATCCTCTTTGATCTCTTTTCTTTTTGCAGTACTATACTTTTCAATACATAGATCCTTTACTGCCTTTGTTAGATTGACTCCTAAGTATTTCATTATTTTTGGATGCTTTTGTGAAGTGTGTAGTTTCCCTTATTTCTTTCTCGGTGAGTTTGTTGTTTATCTAAGAATGCTATTTATCACAACAAGCGAAACAAAACAAAACAGTAGTAAAATTCCCCTGGTGTCCACAGCTCTGTGGTAGTGTCCAAGTTGGATAAATATGCTGTGTATTCCAGCCACGTCTGCCATGGGATTTGAGCTGTTTATGGAACTGATATTGTCCTCTGGGTGTGAGGCCTGGGACTGGTCTTCTGTGCTCCAGAGCGCCTTGATATAGATTAGGGGTTCTGGCACCTTCTGCTGTGTGTTTGCATGCTGGAGCATAACACTGGTTCACCTAACTTCTTAACTGCTTGCTAATATTTCCGTTATTTTAGACTTTTTCATACTGCCAGTCCCCTCTGCTGGGATGTGTGCATGCACCTGGGCCTGCTGTCTCAATTCAACCTTCAGGCATGTGCTGCTCTCTTTAATTTATCATAGTATGTACAGGTGATATACTATACAATATAATAAGATAGTATAAAAACTATCATACCAGGCATCCATAACTACTCTACCAACTTTTGTGTAGTGTTTATCATTCATGTTACTTAGGGAGAAGTTATAAACCCTATAACATAATATTAGAAATTTTGTTTAGCATACTAACAGATTTTAACAAAACTAAAAATATGTATTTACCCAAATGACTATTACTTTCAATGTTCTTTATTTCTTTAATTGTATGTTTTTATTTGTTACCATTATAATTCTGATAAAATTATTCTTCTTTATAGATTGTACAAATACATCATACATAGCTACCATATTTCCTTTATCCATTTATATGTTGACAATATGG
This sequence comes from Dinomys branickii, assembly GCA_004027595.1. Classification (NCBI taxonomy): domain Eukaryota; kingdom Metazoa; phylum Chordata; class Mammalia; order Rodentia; family Dinomyidae; genus Dinomys; species Dinomys branickii. The sequence continues at coordinate 5,425 of PVLD010018575.1, read as the reverse complement.
GCTGTTTCCACTATTAGTTATTATGAATTCTGTGAATATGGGTATGCATATACCATTTTAATATGAGTCCTTTAACACTGTAAGTAATATACCCAGAAGGAGTGTAGCTGGATCAAATGGAATTTCTACTTTTTGTTTTCTGGTGAATCTCCACAATGATTTCCACAATAATTGTACTAGTTTGTATTCCCACCAACAATATAGAAGGGTTTCTTTTTCCTCAAACCTTGCCAGATTTTGTTTTTTTCTCTCTTTTTAACTACAGCCATTCTTTCTTGGGTAAAAATGAAATCTCAGTGTTGCTCTGAGTTTTATTTTTCCCAATGTTCAAAGACATTGAGTGTTCCTTTCCTTTTACTTTCATAGAAGAGGTTGAAGAGTATCGATGTTAGATCTTCCGTGAAGCTCTGGTATCATTTTAACTTAAATCTACTAGGTCTTGAGAGTTTCTTAGTAGGGCGTTTACTATTGACTTCACTTCATTGACAATTATTGGTTCATTTATGCTTTTTATATAATCACGATTCAATTTTTTGGCTTGTATCAGTACATATTTCCTGTACATAATGTTTGTCTTTATTGTAGGGAATTGGTACATGTACATAACATATTTGAAGTCTTTTATTATTTTTTCCATTTTCCCTCCTTCCTTCTACTCCCCATTAATTTTGCCAGTATTTGATTCATTTATCTTATCAGACCTTATAATGTTAATTATATTTGTAAATTAAAAACCAGAACAATATGCCAAATATTATATAAAATGTAAAACTACTGTATTCCAGCAAGGTTCAATTTCAAATATACATTGCCCACACTGGATCACAATTTTTTGTTCAACTTTAATAATTCATATGTGTCAGGATTTTCTCCATTTCTTGTTGGCTACACAATTCTTTGGAATATAAATTTTTGAAGTAAATTCTAATAATCCCTTGCTTTTTGGCCGAGTCTGTTTTGCTTTGCTTTATTGAATTCTAAAATTTCATTGATATATTAGTTATTTTTCCTTCTTTTGGTATTTTGTTTAATGATTTATCAATCTTGTTTATCCTTTCAAGGTAATAACAATATCAGTGCAATATCAATGCGATTTTATAATCAAATAACTATGTGAATGAACTTTTAGAATCTTTCAAATCTTTATTCGTTGATTTTTGTACTGCTTTCTTAATTTACATTGTAAATTTTTACTATGTTTTCTATAATTTTTATTGTACTACTAGTTTTAGATTTGAATGTTTCTTTACCTAAGACCTTGAGAAGCATAATTAGGTTATTTTGGATAGATCTACTCTTGTAATTCATGAATTTATTGCTATAATTTTTCCTGCTAGACCTGGCTTTTTTATATCTCATAGGTTTTGTTATGTCATATTTTCATTGTCCTTTGATATTAGAAATTTTTTTAAAAATTTAAGTTTATTGATACATTTTAGATATACACAGTAATGCCATCAATCATAGGAAATTTGTACCTGTACATGATATAACTTGATTCTTTTGTTCCCATTTCCCTACCCTCCCTTCAACCCCTCTTTATCTACTTATTTATAAACTTTTGTTTTCATTTTTACTCTTTTGTCATTTTTTCTTTTCTCTTTCTTCCTTTCTCCCATGCCTCTCCAGAGCTCCCCTTCTCCTTTAAACAACATTCTACCTATTTGAAGGTAAATGGATGCCCCTAGAGATCATACTGTCAAATGAAGTAACTGGAGCTGCATGTGTGAACACTGCATTGTTTCTCTAATGAGAAACTGGAAGTGTAAATAAGGACCAAAATGTATTAAAAGATATTATCAAATAGGAAGAAAATGATTTTAGAGACTTTTACATTTCTTCCCTGATTTCTTCTGTGATTCCCTGATTATTAGATAATATATTATTTAATGTCTAAGTTATTGTGTATTTTTATGGATTCCCCTGCTATTGATTTTTTGTTTCATTCCTCTATGATCTCATAGTTTGCAGGGGATTATTTAATTTTTTTGTATTCATTTAATATTCTCCGTGGCATAAGAATACGGTCTACTTTGGTAAATGTATTATGACCTTCTGAGAAAAATGCGTATTGAGTTGTTGTTGGATGAAACACTCCGTACATACATTTTAATACCATTTTTCAAATCTGTGGTTTAAGTCTCACTTCTTAATTGATTTTTTATTTATTTGATCTATCTGTGTGAGTGGCTATGGATGTCCCTACCTATGACTGTATTGTCATCTATTTATGTTCTATAATTTTTGTTTTATGAACTTAGGTGTGCCAACATTTGAAACATTGAAACAAATCTCAGTAGTATTGAGAAAAAAAGACAAACCAGATATTAATATTTAATGAAAAACACCTAAAACTAGCAACTATGCCAACAATAACATTAGAAAAGATATGCCAGTAATAATAAAAACCAAATATTGGTATAAGAACCAAAAAGTTACAACTATATCACCCTTAACAGTAGAAAGGAGATATTCAATGAAAATATAGAGGCAAAGTGAAATTGAATATTGACATAAAATCAATATCCACTGAAAGTAACACTTATTTTGCCGTTAACCATGGAAAACAAGTTAGCGATAACAGTATAAAGTAAATAGCTAAAATCAATATAACATAATAACATTAGTAATGAAAATGGGGCGTTGGCGAATTAGGAAAATTATATATATATTTTTTTTTGAAAAATAAGGAAAAGGAAACTGAAAAGGAGGAGGAGAGAAAATTAAGATGAAAAACTTGAAGTAAACAATAAAAGAATGTCAGTGAAACTAGGTAAAGTAACAGGAAACACTCAAGGAAAAAGAAAATCAGTAACACAAAGAACAAAATAAGAAAAATAAGTCAAAAAACAAAAACAAAGAAAGAAAAGGAGAAATGAATCCAAAAATTTCCTTATGTTGAAGTGCTTTTGTGAATAGTCACTCTCTAGAGCCTATAGTTTTAAAATCTAACAGGTACATGACATGGATAATTCATCACAATTAAGACCTATTCTATTTCCACACCTGCTTTTTATGTGAATATTTAAGTCTTGACCTGAAATTGGCAGAGTCCACCAATGCTATATTGTCTCAGCATTGTATTCACGGTAACAGATTATACTAGTTCTGATCTTTCTCTGCCCTATCTCTACCACCTTTACAGCCTGTGGGTTTATGAGTCAACCCAGGTGCTCCAATGGCCTCTCTCTACATCTACTTTGAAATGTGACAAATATCCAAGCAGAGGGTTATGCTTTGTGTTTTTGGATATAGGACCCATTTCTAGGAGCCAGAGTTAGCATTACAGATTGTTTTGATCTTTTCTCTGTATTTAGTTTCTCTGTGAAGTTTAGCTTTCCTTTTGGCTGTTTATTAATTCCCAAAGCTCTTCTATTTCTTCTCACTAAATTGTTGTTTCCCAGATTTCTAGATTCCAGGTTCCAGAGAGTCTCTGATTTGCTGCCAGCTTTCACTTTGCTATCTTTTTTCTTCAGCACATTTTGAATTTTGAAATTTGTGTCTTCTAGTTTTTTTCTTAATCAGGATTATTTTAATCATTGAGTTCCTTGCATTGGGATATAAATTTTTGGATAAGCATCTCAATTTCTTAAAAATGTTATTGCAACTTGTATAGAGATTCGATTAAAATTATTCATAATACTTTTCTATTTTAAAGATTGAAAAATAATTTAAAAAATTAGAAATGATACAGAATTTCACTCAACAAGATAACAAGGATTCATCAATGGTTGTTATATTGTATGTCATTGTCTTCAAATTAATTGTTCAGATTACCAGATATAAGCATGTAAAATTGGTCAAAAATTAAAAAGGAAAAAAAATAAGCATTAACTTTTGCTTTCAATAGACCCGTAGAAATAAGCAGCACAATTATTCCAGCTGTCCTGTGTACATACATATACATATTTTTCCCTATCTGATTGCAACCACAGACCATAATCATAAGTGAAATAAATCAGACCCACATATGTAAACATCATATTATATCCCTAGTGTAAGAACCAGAAAGAGAAAATAAAATCCAAAAGATATAATAGATACTGTTAAAGGGAAAGAAACTGTTCAAAGGGAAGGAATAACTGGGATGAGTGAAAGGAGAAAAGAAAATTATAGATAATTTTGGGAGATATTATCATCTGTGAAATATTAAATCTTCCAACTCGTGTACACAGGATGTCTGTCAATATTTTAGGCCTTCTTTAGTTTCTATTGGTTGTATTTCACAGTTTCTAGTGCAACAGAATTGTAATCCCTTGCTTAACAATAAATATTTTATTAATATTGATGCCATTATCTTTAGATTCAATAACCAAACTCAGTAGTGTAACTGGATACAAAGTTAACATGGAAAACTCAACAGTATACCTGTATATAAACAGCAAACTCATTATGAGAGAAATTAGGTAAATTGCACTCATCAAAATAGCATCCAAAATATAATATTTAGGAGTCAATATAACAAAGGAAGTAAAAGATTTAGCCATTAAAAATTACAGTATTCTGAAAATGGAGACCAAAGAAGATATCAGGAAATGGAATGCTCTCCCTTGATCATGAATCAGAAGAACTAATATAGGGAAAATGGCCATATTCACAAAGTTGTTATACAGATTTAATGCAATATCAAACAAAATACTATTGGCATACCTAGCAGAGTTAGAGAAAACAATCTTACACTTTACTTGGAGTCAGAAGAAAACTAGAATAGCAAAAGCAATACTGGGCAACAAAGGCAAGTCAGGGGCAATCACATTCCGTGACTTGAAATTATATTACAAAGCCACTGTAATAAAAAACTGACCTGAGGATCCAGGGAACAGATTAGAACCGGCAGAAACAACACCAAGCACACTCAGCCACTTTGTCTTTCACAAAGGAACCAAATACATTCACTGAAAGAAAAATGTCCCCTTTAGTAAATGGTACTAGAAATATGGGCTTTCCACATGCCAAAGACTAAAAATAAACTTATGTCCATCACCATGCAATAAAATAAAATGCAATTGGTTCAAAGATCTAAGTATTAAAATTGAAACATTAAATCTATTGGAACAGAAAATAAATGAAATTCTTTAAGATATAAGTTTAGGCAGAGACTTATTTAACAAAACCCATATAACATGGGAAATGCTATAAAAATCAACAACTGGGATGTCTTCTTATAAAAAGCATTTACACAGCAAAATAAATCACCAACAGAGTGAAAAGATAACCCACAGAGTGGAAAAAAATGTGGTCAGCTTTCCTTCAGACAAAGGACTTATATCTAGAAGAGATAAAGAATTGAAAAATATCAGACCCCTAAATTCAATGGCCCAGTTCAAAAATGGGGATCTGAGATGAATATACAGTTCTTAGATGAATAACTAGATTTCCTTCCTTTATTTCCTTTTAATACTGTTCATTGCTAATACATAGAAAT